>VZUI01058907.1:0-37150 GCA_013401135.1 Cettia cetti
ACAATGGGGGGCACAGTGGAGAACACAATGGGGACACAGCGGGGACACAATGGGGGCACAATGGGGACACGGGGGCACAATGGGGACGCAATGGGGGACACAATGGGGGCACAGTGGAGACACAATGGGGGCACAATGGGGTCACAGTGGGGACACAATGGGGGCACAATGGGGACACAGGGGGGACACAATGGGGGCACAATGGGGACACGGGAACACAATGGGGACACGATGGGTGCACAATGGGGACAGCGGGGACACAATGGGGGGCACAATGGGGACACCGTGGAGACACAATGGGGGGCAGAGTGGGGGAGCCATGGGGACAACAGTGGGGGTTGTGGGGTGTGCATGGGTGTGCACAATGGGCGGGTGCAGGGGGTGTGCACAATGAGGGGTGCACAATGGGGTTTGCACAATATGGGGTGTGTATGGTTGTGCCTGGGTGTACACAATGGGGATGTTTGTGGGATGCACAGCGGGGCACAGTGAGGGTGCTGGGGTGTGTAGGGCGTGCAAAAGGGGGTACACGAAGGGTTTGGGGTTTGCAGAAAGGGGTGCACAGAGGTGAAGGGATTTGCACAGAGAGGGTGCAGGGTGTGCATGGGGCAGTGCAGGGGGGTGCACAGGGAGTGGTTGGGATACTATTGGGGTGCTCAGGGGTTCAGGGAGGTGCCCAGAGGAGTGCAGTGCCCTCCAAGGCACGAGTCCAGTGCAGGATCCACATACCAGGATCCCCTTCCCTCCAGGGCTCTCCAGGCTGCCCAAACAAACCTGGGCAGCAAGAGCTGGACTTGAGCTGAAGTACCTGAGGGACCATCACCTCCTGACAGCAGCTGGAGAATCCCTTGATGCTGGCACCCAGATCCTGGTGCATCCCAAGGGCAGTACACTGGGAGCTGAGCATCCCGACACGAGCCTTTGCACAGGGTTGGTTTTAAACCAAAGGAAAATAAAACAAAGCTGAACTCTTGAGCATTGCAGACGCAGAGAGCCCATGAGGCTGAAGTGATGCTCCCAGCCCTGTCATGTTTCACTGAGTATGAATTAAAAACCTCTGATCAGAAATACTTTGGGGCTTTAATCCCCCTCCCCAGCACTGAAATTCCTGGCCTGTGCTTATTAGTTCTGCTGCAACAAAATCTTTGAAATATTAACGTGCATTTGGCTGTTTCCCTTAAGCAAATTACCAGGGCAGTTTGCAGAGCGTCAGGCAATTCCCATAATTGCATTTTCCCAAGTGCTCCAGCATTGCTGTTCCATCGCCAGCTCCTTCATTATTGATGGGCTGCTTTGCTCCAGCTCCCAGAAAATGACCCCTCGCCTTTAAAGACACTTTAACCACCTCCTAAAACTAAATTGCCACTTGGATTCTGCCCTCCCTCATCCAGCTATTAGTTTATTTTGTGCTGTTAATTAGTCTTAACTCTTTCTCCCTAGAAAACTTGAAATGATTAGTGAGACCTGTGCATCTCCTGGTGCATCAGCAGGGATGCTGTGAAAATATATTGCATCTCTCTATTAGGGCTGCAAGGGGATGGGATCTGCGTGTGCAACCCTTCATGGGATCGTGGAATCATGGAATGGTTTGGGCTGAAAGGGACTTTCCACCCCCTGTTCCACCCCCCTGCCATGGGCAAGGACACCTTCCACTAGCCCAGGTTGCTCAAAAAATCATGCCCAGACTTCTGCATGCAGGACTAAGAAGCATTTTAGGTACCAGGCCTGCAGGCAGATGTATCATCCTCCCTCATCATGCAGTTGTTTTTCCACTATTTGCTTGTGTTCTTCCATGAATGATTATGTTTTATCTATTTGACCACAGATTCCCTGAAGCCTGACTCATGGAGTGCTGCAGGTTCAAAGTGAGTCCTGGAGGATTTTGCATCTACGATGATAAATCCTGATGGAGCTGCCTCTTGTAGCTGCCAATGGCTCTTCCACATCTTAATAATACTGCTGATAATAGGGGAGAAAAAGGATGTGAAACAAAGATTATCAAAAAGTCAATAGTGTTAAGTGTCTAAGTGTTGTATATTTTATCAAAATACTTGTTTCCACAGCATAATTTGAGTTCAGCTTATGCTGAGCCTTTATCCCTTGATTTCTCCTTTCTGATTGCAGGACTTGAAGGCAGTTGAGTCTCATGGAATTCCAGAATGGTTTTTGTTGGAAGGGACTCTTAAGGATCATCCAGTTCCATCCCCTGCCATGGGCAGGGACACCTTCCACTAGACCAATTATTATTTTATATTTTATTGACCTTTATTTTATTTTGTTTAATATAATCTAATTCATTTTCATTTCATTCTATTTTATTTCATTTCATTTCATTTCATTTTGTTTTATTTCATTTTATATGAAGGAGGGTACAAAATACAGTCCCAGATCAATACACTCTTCTTGGGGAACCCCAACAGAGATGAGGCATCTAGGTTGGAAACCCCAAGAGCCAAATTCCAGCTGATGGTGACAACTCACAGCTGAGAACAGCAGCATATTCCCTCATCCATAAGCAAAAGGGAAAAAGAGAAAAAAAAGAAAAAAAAGGAAGAACAATTTAGCCATTAAAGGAAAATTTGGAGAGGAATTTTAGGGAACGGAGCTCCCTTGATTCCTATCCTCAGGTGAAGGCAACACATCAGATCCTGGCTCCCAAGAGGCTGCTCCCTTGTCCCGTTGGGCCTGTTCATTCTTCACATCTGAATTTAATCCCTGCAGGGGTTTAAACTTTTTTAAGTCCAAAAAATGTGATGTGTTGGAGCATTCTTGGCTGCCAGGATGCGCTTCCAAGCAGAATCCGGCGAGTTGGAACCTGCTGCTGGGCCCATGATGATGCCTTAAGTTTGAGCTTTCATGTTTTCAGATTCTGTGCTGCTAAGGTGCAGTTCTGAGCCTCACATTCAGTGCTGGTGATCTCTCTTCACAGAGCAGGGAGACAAAACAAATCCTTTTCCTGCTGGAGACCAAGGACAACTTTCAGCCCAACAGCACAAACAAGGGTGGGCTGAAGGGAGGAACAAGAAGGATGGGACCTCACAACATGAAGGTTGCCTGAAGGCAGGGACACCTTCCACCATCCCAGGTTGCTCCAAGCCCTGTCCAGTCTTGGACACTCCCATGGATCCAGGGGCAGCCACAGCTTCTGTGGGCACCCTGTGCCAGGGCCTCAGCACCCTCATAGCCAGGAATTCCTTCCCAATACCCCATCCATTTCCTCTGGCAGTGGAAAGCCATTCCTGTTCCTCCATCCCTTGTTCAAAATCCCTTTTGGCTGTCTTTTATTGGCATATTTATTTTATATTGTGCGTGGATGTATATGAATGTATAAGAATTTATTTTATATTTAAATGAACATATCAGTAATTAAAAGCTTAATGGATATAATGATTGAGAGAGACACACACATAGAGTCATAAATTCATTTATACTGGAAAATACATCTAAGGTCATATATAGATAAGAATAAAATAATGAAAACAAGGAAAAGGTAAAAGTGAATAAAAGTCAAAAAATAAAAGTAAAAAGTAAAAAAAAATTAAAAAAAAGAAAGGACAAAATTATTTGGAAAAATTAGACATAACATCCATAATGTTCCCAACTGCTCCCAGGAGCAGGTAAAGCCAGAAATTGAGTTTCACGTTATCAGACATCCACAATTCTGTTGTGAGGGTTTCTTCCAGGCCTCCAAAGCTCATGGTGGCATTGAAGGAGGTATTTCCAGCCTTCCTTCCTTCAATGAAAAGGAAATTTTGTCAGGCTTTCCCCACGTGGGGGTGCCATGTGGATGCGAATCGCACCGCTCCTGCAGCCACGGGAAGGGGACAGGCGACAGCTCAGCGGCTGACATCGCTCACTGCTTTTTGCCGGGAAAGAAAAACAGAAAGAAATGTTAAAAATATAAAGAAAAAGAGGAAAGAAAATATATGGGTTGAGAAGAACAGCAAGATTCATAAAGCATGCAGGAAGCACGGGATTCTACGGAGGGGAGAAATAAGTTTCACAGGGCATGATGCGTTTTCCCCCCTCGGAAGAATTCCTTGCTTCAATTCCCAGTGGAATTAAAAATCCCTCTTTGGGGCTTGTTGTAACCTGGTGCAGACCGAGGAAACCCTGGAGGAGCTGTTGGGGGCCCCAGGGGATGGAATCAGCCTCCTCCAGGTGACAGTGGGGGAGAAGGACTCGTTGGGCAGCCGGGATGGCCGCGGGGGGCTGGAGGTCCGGCCGCGCTGGAAGGGAGCCCGAGCAGCCCTGCCACGTCCTGCTTGGGCCTGTTCCACCACATTTCGGGGAAGGCTGGTACACCCAAACAGCTTTGTTCCCCTTGCTCCGCTGTCCTGGCCTCTCCCCATTCCTCGCTTCTAATGTTTACCATACCTGCAGGGGTGAGACTGGGATTAATTTCCATGAGAACACGTTGAAAGTGTAAATATCTCAGAGCAGGGACGCTTGGCAGGTTTATGGGGTTTGTTTTCCTCCAGGAACTGGCAGCTTTCCTGCTCCCTCTCAGATTGCGTGTGACCAGACATGAACATGAGGCATCCGGACATCTGGAGCAGCACTCGGTGCCTGCCCTTTGTCCCATCCCAGCCTGGCTGTGTTTCCAAGGCTATCCAGGTGCTTCTTGGTGCTTTGAAGTGGATGTGGCCTCTCTGTTGATATCAAGCCCCATCCGATCTGGCCTCGGACACTTCCAGGGATCCAGGGGCAGCCCCAGCTTCTCTGGGCACGCTGTGCCAGGATGTCCCCACCCTAATTATAAAAAGCTTCCACCTTGCATAGAAACTAAATCTCCTCTCTTTTAGTTGAAAACCATCACCCCTTGTACTATCACAGCAGTCCATGCTTTAAAGTTTGCCCCCATCTTTCTTACAGTCCCCATTCGATTTCCCACACCTTCCTTGGGAGTACAAGTTTGTCGGACAGACAAATCCTGCAGTAAATTGTCTCTGGCCTGATGGAGATAGATCTGATGCCAAAATCTCACTGTGTCCAGGTCACAGAGCCCTGCTGCTGCCAGAAGCACGTCAGGATGAGGCTGTCCCGGGCGCAGTCCTGCTATAAATTCCCTGCCTGGTCCTACGTCACCTTCACTGCTGCTCTCTCCCTTTTCCTGTTAATGTGTAACCCGAAACTCGCAGGGGCACATTGCTGTGATCCCAGCATTTTCTGTCCCCGGCCAGGTCCATCCCTGCCTGCTCCCACCTATTTTTATCTGCAGGTGGATGGTGGTGTGTGAAGGGCAGGAGATGGGGAGGGCTGAGTAACCTGGGTCCTTCCACTGGAAGGCTCCTAGAAGGTCTCCTAAGAGTTTTCTCTTCAGCCTGAAGAAGAGAAGGCTCCAGGGAGACTTTAGAGCCTCTTCCAGTGCCTTAATGGGCTCCAGTGGTGCTCCAGAAGGACTTTGGACAAGGCCTGGAGTGACAGGACAAGGGGGAATGGCTTCCCACTGCCAGAGGGCAGGGATAGATGGGATATGGAGAAGGAATTGTTCCCTCTCAGGGTGGGCAGGCCCTGACACAGGGTGCCCAGAGAAGCTGGGGCTGCCCCTGGATCCCTGGAAGTGTTCAGAAATGTGTAGATGTGGCACTTGGGGATGTGGTTTTAGGGTAGAAATGGTGGTGCTGGGTAATGGTTGTACCACCATGGTCTTACAGGTTCTTCCCATCCTTAGAAATTGTATATTTCTGAGGTCTCTTCCCATATGACCCACATTGTGATTCTATCATCCCTCCAGGGCAGCTGAGAAAAATTCTGTCTTGGACAGAGAGTTTAGAACCACCTGAAGGAAGGTTCTACAAAAAAAATGTGCCTGTGAGCAGTTTTGGGGGACCAGGAGTTTCACAGGGGTCAAGGCTATTGTGTGGCTGGGAGAGGATGTGGGGAACCCTTCTCCTCCTTATTTACAGCTGCAGAGGGAAAGGGATTGCTGGACTGCTTTCTGCATCCATGGTGGATGTTCAGGACGGACAGCACACATCCAGAGCAGATGTGTGTGGGTCAGGAGTGCTGTGGGAAGAGCTGGTTGACCTCCAGAGCGGGAGGATGATGGAGATGCTGGCACCTGGCAGCTCCCTGCCCTTATCTGAGCACTGTTCTCCCTGGGGTTCAGCTGCACAGGGACTGTATCAGCCCACAGCTGCTGGGCTGGACAGGGATGGCTCCTTTCCAGTGTCCCCCACCAAGCCACGTCCCATTGCAGCCCTGGTTATCAGCACCAGCCATCCCCTCCAGCCTGGCACTGAGTTTCTCCATCTGCTTTCTCATGCAGACACCTCCATTCACCCTGGCCAGCCTTAAAATCCCTTTTCCAGCTTTCTTCCTTCAGCCAGGGAGGCAGGGAAGAAGCAGAAGAAAAGCTGAAGCAGAGCCCCTTCCAGCCTCAAACAATCCCAAGTGTGAAGCCCGGGAGCTTGGCTCTTGTTCAGCCAAGGGGAATTGCAAACCTTGGGGTCTGGATGCAGCCTCAAATCATGGAGTCACAAAATGGTTTGTGGAGAGGACCTTAAAGCTCATCCAGTTCCACTCCCTGCCACAAACAGGGACACCTTCCACTAAACCAAATTGCTCCAACCTGGCTGACCTTGGACACTTCCAGGGATGGGGCAGCCACAACTTCTCTGGAAAACCTGTGCCAGGACCTCAGCACTCTCATGGTGAAGAATAAAGGTAAAAATCCTACAAGGATTCCCTTTTCCCAACACTTTTTCCAAACAAAAGGTGTCTCTGTCAAGTCTTCCCTGACACTGGGTGCCAGTAAAGGAAGCAGAGAGGAAGCTCCTAAGAAATGTCCTTTTGCAAAGAGACTGGACCTGGATGAGGAGGAAGCTCCTCGATGCAGACAGAAGTAGAAGACATCAGGAGATGAATGTGTGGCCTTAGAGGCCACCAGCCGTGGAGATCTTGGAGTTACCTGTCCTCTGCCAAGGTTAGGAAGGAAGTGAAACTGAACACGGAGTTGAAAATGAGGCATAAGCCAATTTTGGCACTTTTTTCTCCTTTCTGTGCATGGCCTGGACAGACACCTTCTGTCCAGAGGGTGGGTGTGGGAGAAACGTGAGTTTAGAGCTGGATCTTCACACACAAAGGGGAACCAAAACTTCCTGAATGAAAGAGAAGTGGTGGGAGCAATGTGCTGATGTGTCTCCAGCTGATTTAATTCCTATTCCTCTCTGCTTCCCAGAGATAATGCTCTGGGCTGCAGCATCCTGCTCGCCGAAGGAAAGTGACCACAAAGCTCCATCCTGAGGGGAAAAGTGGTTCATCCCTGTAAAAGAGCTGTAAAAGAGCAAAGAGAAAGAGATCAACCCCACTCCTGCCAGTTGGTCTCTTCTGCTGCTTGTTTTTTGCCAGTGAAATGATGTTATTTGGAGAGGTTGAGAGGTGAAAACCCCAAAATGTGAAAGAGAATAAGAAAGGGCCCCAGGGATTTTTATTCTCCTGGAGCATTATGGCTGTAAGACATTATGGCTGCAATTACCAATCAAAGCATTTTAACAATAAGTAATCCCCTAATTTAATATCTTGATGTAAAAATGTAGATCTGTTGTGTGGTTTGAGTTTTCTATGTGCTTGGATTACTGTTTTCAGCCTGAGCACCAGAAAGCAGCAATAAACCCCTTACAAGTACAAATTCAGTGCTGGTTTCTCATCAAAAGGCAGAGAACAGCCTCATGTTGCCCTCCCAAAGATGAGTTTGTTCAACCCTAGTGGATTATCAGTGCCTGAGAGCACTGAATTAGGGCACTTGGGCACACAGTTTAGTGGTGAACACAGGGTGTCAGGGGTAATGGTTGGCACAATGATCTTAGAGAGCTTTTCCAACCTTGATGATTCTGTGATTCTAAATAAGCCTGGGCTCATCTGGGCAGGCAGCTGGGTTTGTACATCACCTGCATAAAACCTGCCCCTCTCCACTACAAAGATCTCTGATTTTCCAGTGGAAATTGCTTTTCCTGCTTTGAGGGCATTGCTCCTGCCCTGGGAAAGGTTCTTTTTCCCCAGGAACAGCTGATGGGGAACAATGGCAAACATGAGAGGCATGCCAGGGAGTGAGTGTTCATCTCTGAGTCACAGGGGAAATGAAACAAGAATTTGTGCTGGCTTTTAACTCCATGAAATACTTAATCCGTTTGCTTTGCCCATCCACAACTGCAGATAGTAAATCTGGAAAGTCCCAGCAGTTGGAGGCACAAACATGAGCTTGGTTAAGCTTTATAGTGGCCCTTCAGAGAGAAGGTGCCTATCTGGGAATGCATGGCTTAAGAAAGCTCAGGAAAAGGGCTCTGGACCCAGGCTGGGAGAACTGGAGGGTTGCAGCTTGAGGAGGAAAAGGTTCTGGGAAGACCTCAGAACTTCTTCCAGTGCCTAAAGGGGCTCCAAGAGAGCTGGAGAGGGACACAGGCTTGGAGGGACACTACAAGGGGGAATGGCTTCCCACTGCCAGATGGCAGAGTTAAGTAGGATGTTGGGAAGGAATTCTTGGCTGTGAGGATGGGGAGGCCCTGGCACAGGGTGCCCAGAGAAGCTGTGCCCGCCCCTGGATCCCTGGAAGTGTCCAAGGCCACATTGGCCAGGGGTTGGAGCAACCTGTTTTAGTGGAAGGTGTCCCTGCCCAAAGCAGGGGGTGGGACAGGGTGATCTTTGAGGTCCCTTCCCACCCAAACCACCCCATGATTCCATGATCAGGCCAGCATTTGGACAAGCAAAACTGTGCCACGAAGTTGCAGATCCCCCACGTGTGCCCCTGGATGCACCGAAACCATGCAAAAGAAGGATTTTTCCCCGTCCTTGCTGCTGCTGACTTGGCAGGCACACTTTGCTGCCCATGTTTGCTTTTCTACATGCCCAGACTCCCAGAAATGCCAGGAGGGCTGGCTGTGCTGCAGAGCATCTCTGACTCAGCTGCTGTGCCACGCTCGGCTGCTGGCGCTGGCGTGTCCCAGCTTGGGCTGGAACACAACACGGAACCCTCCAAGGTGGGAACGCCCTGGGCAGCCCCGTGCTGCCCTCCCGGCTCTGGGACAGCATCTGGGATGCACAGCAGTGTGTGTGGGACATGGAAACTCCGTGGTTGCACAAGCTGAGGTGAACCTTTTCGACACAGAGCACGTCCGTGCCACAGGGGGAAGGATTCACCAGCCGAGGTCGGGAAGGAAGCAGTGCCTGGGAGTGTAGGTTGCCCTTGCCAGGATGTGGGAACATTTTTTGTCTTCTGAGCATCCCCTTTCCCATCACAAAAGGCATTTCCCAGGGATAGGCTGTGCCTTGGACCAACCTGCTTCTGATCTCGCTGAGACCTAAACAGAGCCCTTTGCCTTACCCATGTGAGAGGAGAAGGGATGTGAAGGGTTAACCCAGTGCTGCGGGCGCTTGATCCCATGGATGCAATGTCCCACTGCAGCTGCACTTGGGAGATCCTCTCCTGCATGCCCCAGGGAGTCCTGGAGTGCCAGGACAGGCTCAAGAGCTCTTTGAACCACCTCCATCACTCCCGTAACCACCTGCATGATGGAATGGGAATGCTCCGGGGGTTGGGGAGCAGAACTAGGTTGGGGGGCATGGTTGGGTTGAGAGAGGCAGGGATTATGGAGGAGCTGGAGAGGCCCCACTGGGGAGTAGGAAAATCTCCATCCTTGGAGGCAGTGAAGCCTGCCCTCGACAAAACCTGACCTCATGGAAGGTTAGGCTTGGAGCAGAGACAGCAGAGAACCGCCCCCAGACCCAGTTATTCTGGGAATGCTAGGATGTGGTGCAGAGCTCATGCCCCAGTCCCTGGATGCTGGTCACACAATCCTGCCCTTTATCCTCTGTCTCACTGGGGTTCAGGGTTTCTCAGTGAGAGCTGAATTTTGGAGCAGAGGGTTCCCAGCAGTTAGGCAGTAGATTCCCCACATGCCCTAAAACCATGTTGGTGTGAGATGATCATGTCCCACTTCCTCATGGCCCTCGTGGAAGAACACCAAATAGTTTGGGCTGGAGAAGACTTTAAGTCACCTAGTTCCACCCCCTGCCATGTGCAGGGACACCTTCCACTGTCCCAGGCTGCTCCAAGCCCTGTCCAGCCTGGCCTTGGACACTTCCAGGGATCCAGGGGCAGCCACAGCTGCTCTGGGCACCCTGTGCCAGGGTGTCCCCCCACCTCGCAGGGAACAATTCCTTCCCAATATCCCATCCATCCCTGCCCTCTGGCAGTGGGAAGCTGTTCCCCCTTGTCCTGGCCAGCACCAGGATTGAGCCTTGCCCAGAGCTGCCCACTTTCCCCCTTGCTCCCAGCTGCTGCCATCCCTCCATGGTGGGGAGGGAGCACAGAGCCAGGGTGGTGAGGAGGGTCTCCACTGTGCTGGAGATTCCCCAGCTCACACTGCTGGCCCTGAGGGACACGGGAAGAGGCAGAGCATTGTAGCATTGTATCCCAAAATAGCGGCCTCCTTACAAAGGAAAGGTCTGTGGAGTGCCAATCTGCAGAGGGTTTCCTCCTGCCACAGGAAGGTGAGTGACTCACTCCTGTGTAAACTGGAGGCAATCCCTCTCCCTGGTGATTATCTATCTGGAGAGAAATCTCCATCCACTTCCCTTGGAAATACCTGCTCCCAAAATTATCTCTGCCTGGGGTTTTCTTATCAGATGGTCTATTTGTTCTAAAAATCACAGAGCCCTGAGGGTTCCATCTGTGTCTCCAAGGCTTTGCCATGGACACCCCGTGACTGATTCACTGAAAGGGATAACCTGGACAGTCCCCATGCCTGGAATCATCAGGAAACACCTGCAGGCTCTTAGCTAAAAGAAGGGTCTTCCTCGTGATGTTTCCTAACTAGGAAGAAGGTAGATCCCAGTGGCTGAGACTCCCTTGTTTCTGCATGGGTCTGTGGTTAATGAAGCTACCAGCCTGAGGTGAGTGCCATTAAATGTCACCAGCTCCAGGGTTCAGAATCCAGACTTACTGGATTTCATGGAAGGATGCAGGGTGAAGTTTGTGTGGAAGCTGAAAGAAAGGGATCTGACATTCTGCTGGCCTCAGTTTGTGACAGAGACCCATGGCTCAAGGCAGTGGAGCCACAGGAGATCAGGTCACGGTGCTGCTCCATCAGTAATGTGTTTGGGATCCTTGGATCAGAGGATGACAAGATAAGTTGGGTTGGAAAGGACCTCGGGACGTCTCATTCCAACCTCCTGGTCATGGCAGGGGCAGCTCTGGGGTCAGACCAGGTTATGCAGGGCTTTATTCATTTGGGCCTTGAAAAGCTCCAAGGACAGAGGTGGTACAACCTGCTTGTGTTGGAAGAGTTTTCCCTTATCTTCAGCCTGGAATATCAGTGTGTCCATGTCAGCAGTGCAGCCAGGATAACCAAGACTTCCTCCAAGAGATCTCCTCATCACGAGAAGAGAATGAAGGCAGCAGTTCCAGGGATCACCACTGTCATCTCTCCTGGAAAACCCCTGCTGACACCAGGAGCAGCCCTGGGAGATACGGGGAAGGAACCCTTGCACTGTCCTGAGCTGCTTCGTGCACATTCAGATGCTGCAGGTTTGGTCCATCCAGCTGGGAAAAGGATGCTGCTTTGAAGGTTTGTATCTGTGCAGAGGGCACACTGCAGGTCCCACTGTCCTTCCCATCTCCTGTGCCACAGACTATCGACTCCTCTCTCCCTGGGGATAATGGAGTTTCTGTTCCCCTTCCCTCTCTCCTTACCCACACATCCTCTGTTCCTTAGGCACAACTTATCTCTTCATTTAGAGATGGTCTCACTGATACCCATTTCATTAAGCACTCAATTAGTCTCCTCTTGTATTTAACTTTCCTGCCATTCCAGGGCTTTTCTGGACAAAAAACATGCACAGGACCAGCTGTGAGAGCTGGTCAAACAAACTCGATGCCTCCAAAGCTTGTTTCGCAAACTTGGACTTCCCAGGACTGCTTGGCTGAGGGCTAGGAGCAGATTTTCATGGAATTAACCATTTGACCAGTGGAACTGGCTTCTGTTTGGGTCAGAATTGTCCATAGCTCCATGTCCAGCTCACGTAGGATGTTGGACCTGGCACTGGTGACAGGCTCACTCCTGGCCAGGGGATCTCCAGCACTGGGAGTACACACCCAGCATCCCCAGGCTTTTGCTCCACATCAGTCCCAACAGGGATCCTGAGCCAAGGAGCCGGCCTGGGAGGCTCCAGATTAATCTCTGGAACGTGACCTTTACATGCTGGGAGTGGTGGGAGAGATATTTTAACTGCAGTGGCAAAGGTCCAAAGAAGAAACACCAGCCAGGCCCTAGATAACAACACTGGCCTCCTGACAAGGACTCCAGCTGGGAATGAGCCTCTGGGCTGGTTTCCCTTTTCAGGGTGGGACAAATCCATGTGGACCCAATTTCCCACCTTCCCTCTTTGCTCCAGCCAGGAAAACAGGGGTCACAAAACTCTGCACTGCTGAGGGTGGGCTTCAAGAGCCCCGTTTGGGTCTAATTTGTGTGTTAAATGAAAAAATACAGGAAAATGCAATTTTGAAATAAATAATGATGATGGAGGGGTTTTAAAACAGAGAAGCTGAATTGCATCCATCCTCTGCAGGGAGGTTTTCTTGCCCAGGGCAGTGCTGGAGTCCCCATCCCTGGAGGGATTTAAAGTCCTGTGGATGTGGCACATGGGTCAGTGGTGGCCTTGACAGTGCTGGGGGAATGGTTGTGCCTGATGGCCTTAAAGGTCTCTTCCAGCCTCAATGATTCTGTTATTTTTATTGAAAGTCAAAGCAGATCTAATGTTGGTTTTCTTCCAACTGGGCTTGTATCCATGGGGAAGCTGCTAAAGGATGACTTGAGTTTAGGAGGATGTCACCAACCTTCTCCCAAAGGACAGGAAGCAGGATGGGTGACCCAGGAGGCTTGCTGGGACATTGGGAAGGTGTAATGGTCCTCTCTTCATCCTCACCCATCCCTCAAATCCCCAAGTGATCAGTTTGGGCTCTAAAAGAGACACTTGGTGTGATTCTTTCACCCATTTGAAGTGAACACCAAACGAAATTTATCTGAAGTTAATTTAGATGGACATCTTCAAGGGGGCTCCAGGCATGGGCTGGACTCACTGGGGTTGAGCAAACTTCCTATTTTCTGGGCTGAGCTGGATAAGGATCACCCCCCTTATGTGCCATCCACAGGCAGCAGTGGCTTTCTGGGGTGCAGGGCCATCCCTGGGGGTGTCTCTGTGGGAATCCCCCTGAGGACACAAGGGCTGTTTTGGAGCAGAAGGGGAAGGAAGTGATTTCAGAAGTCCCGTAATGGGAACGAGTTTGGGGTTTTTTTTGAAACAAAGAGGTTCCAGGGTGGGACCCTGTGCTGGTCTCCATGGTGTCACTGCTGGGAGCTGGGAGCAAAAATAATGGCCCGAAGAACTACTGGAAAATGGCTTTTTCTCCAGCACCAATGGGAACTTGCTCCTGAGCCTCTCTGTGGCTTTTCTTTGTTGTGGATTTCATGAGGACAAGGTAATAAATGGGAGAGATGGGATGCTATGGGAGCCCTGCCACTCCATCCCTTGAACCAATCTCCAGCTGGAGCTAAATCCATCATGGTGCCAGGCTGTGTTTCCACCCCCAGGCTGAGCTGCTGGTGGGTCAGCCAAGCAGTAACCCCGCAAAATCTGGGGCTGATTGGACCCCACAATCCAGTTGCCTATGCCCATTGAATCCCACCAAGCTGCTGCCAGGGGCTGGGCCCACTCCTGCACAGCTCCTCAGCAGCTCTGCAAATAGAGAAGTGAGGAAAAAGGAGCCTTTTTCAGGAGAGCCTCGCCCCCAGCACTATTTTAGGCCAGGACCATTATGTGGATGGGTCACTGCTGCTGGTTTTAGGAGGACTTGGTTTGAGGACATGTGTTTACTTGTGTTATTGAATGCCAGGATCAGTGCAAAACCTCCTCCAGCAGCAAGTTCTGTCCTCCAGGACACCTCTTCCAGCAGCTCCTGCTGTTGCAAATTGCTCAAACCCTCTTGAATAAGACCTTGAATGGGTTTCTTTCATTGTTTCTGTTTGGTTGGTTGTTTTTAAATTTGTATTATTTACTATTTTCTAGGCAGTCCCAGAGGAAGAGGAAGCGTCATGAGATTTGGCAGCAAACTCAGCATCTCTGCTCCTAAGAAAGCCATCAATGGGGTCAGCAGGAGCAGAGATGACCCTACCAGAACTGACCTTATTGAGTTTTGTGACTTTTTTGTGAATCTGGAAACCCACAGCACACGTAGCCCAAGCCTAGGGGTTAATTTTAACACACCTGCCCTGGTGTGATGTGTTTACTTATTTATGGTCTTCCTAGAAGCAACATTTTTGGCTACAATGGGATGCTTGTGTTTTAGGGCCTGACAGGCTGCTCCTGCTGCCTGGGAGGTCATGGCAGCACCCTGCTCCTCTTTGCAAGCATCATCCTGAGGAGGGAAAATGCACTTGGGAGTCTGAAAACCCCTCCAGAAAACCTGGGTTATGCAGGAGCTTGGAGGAAAAGTGAGTGGCACCTCCATCACCCTCCTGATGGTGAGGAGGAGGAGGGGAGAGCCATCACGAGCGCTCAGTGGGGAGGAAGCGAAAGCTGGGCTGAAAAAAAATCCCCAGCTGCTGGTGGAGAAGAGAAAATCCACACCCAGATGGCCACAGCCACAGAGCAGAGCCTTCCCTGCACTGAAGCAATGTGCTCAAGGCTCGCTGCTTGCGTCATGTGCCTCGGGTCTCCTGCAATTCCCTCTTCCCCACGGAGCACCAGTCCCAGCAATGTCCCCTGTGCCCTGTCTGCATCCATTTGTTGGCTCCTGTCAAAGGGATTAGTGGGAAAAGGGTGGAAAAGGGAGAAAATCTCTGTGCTCAGCACCCACCCAGCACCACCTGCAGGGTGCTGCAGCCTCGGGCTGGCAGGAGGAGACTCCCCCAGAGCATGTGTGGATGAGGGTTGGACAGAGGGACTGGATCCTGGCACAGACAAGAGGAAATGGCCTCAAGTTACACTGGGGAGGTTTAGATTGGATATTCAGAAAGGTTTCCAGACTGAAAGGGTGGTCAGGCACTGGAACAGGTTACCCAGAGAAGTGGTGGAGTCACAGTCCCCAGAACGGTTCAAGAAATCTGTGGATGTGGCACCTGGGGACATGATTTAGCAGCAAACCCAGCGGTGCTGGGTTAACAGTTGGACTCCATGATCTTAGAGGGCTTTCCCAACCCTACCAATTCCATGACACTTCCAGCCTCAGCTCCCACCTCCAACCAACCCTCCCTATTTTGGAGCTCGGGTGGCTGCTGGGAAGGTGGTCCCAGTTTCTCTCCAGCCCCACCTGACCTCACCACACACACTCCAATGGCACCATGAACAGAGGTTTCCTTCTCCAGCTGCATTGGCTTTTGCTGCCCCTTGACAGCTGTTGATGGTCCTGAATAAGAATATCCTGGAGGGAGAATTCAGGCATCCTGGAAAGCTGCCAAATCACATCTGCTCCCATGGGATGTCCCTCCAGCGAGCCCAGTCACTCAGGGCAGGTTTCTGTGTCCATTAGGTGACTGAACACCTCTCCAGCCAGGACACCACGAGAAGTATCAAGGTGGCATCAGTTTGCACTTGCACAGATTGAGGTGAGTGCTCACCCTCTCTTCTCCCACCAGCCAACAGCGGGCAGGGCTGCAGGCTCAGCCCAACACTCCCAAACTTGCTGCACCTAAGGCTTTAAAAACAAAATAAAAGGCAAAAAAAAGGGAGGGATTTGATACATGCCAGCTTGTCTCCAGCACTTCTGCCGGTGCCTCCCTGCGTGTTTGAGCTTCACCCATGGGCGCAGCGCAGGCTCTGCTGTGGCCAGCCTGACCTTCCCGGTCCACCCATTCCTGTATCACATTCCTGCCTGCCAGTCAACATGGAAATGTTTTGAAAGCGTCTTAGAAACCTGCCGGGCTGCCAAAACAGTTGAAAAATGAAGCCGCGGAGGGAAACGCGGGGCTGCTTTCCAGGCCAGCTCGCCGGGTACTGCCTCCGTCTCTGCGCTGCAGCTGCACAAATCATTTGCTTTTCAACGGGATTTAAAACATCTGCCTCTTCCTCGGGCTTGTCTGAGCTGCTGTGGAGCTGGGAAATGGAGATTTGGGGAGAGGGAGGCTCTGGTTTTGGGTCCCCTGGGTGAGAGGTGACCTGCGTGAAGGACGGAAGTGAGTACGGTGGGTTAGGGTTGACACCCTCCTTCCATCTCTCTCACACCCAAACAAGTGGATAAAAGTGAGAAAAAGCAAAGGAAGGGAAAGGAAAGGCTTAGCCTTGCAGTGGGCAGTGAAGCTGGGAAGCTCCTGCTTGCTGGGATCAGCTGGGACTTCAACCAGGCTCGGAAAAGGTCTGATGGGAAGAGGACTCTCCAGGGGACCACCTCCCCGCTCCGAAGAAGCTCTTAGAAAAACATCTCCTCTGGCCTGCTGAAGCTTCCAGCACCAAGCTGCCAAGCAGACCTCTCAGCTGGCCTGGCCATAATTAATCACCCCTGGAGATGAGGAAGGCGCCTGCCTCTTGTTTTTGAGTTGCTTGGCTTTACCTCACGGAGGAAGAGCTGCGGGTGCTCAGACCTTGGAGGAGCAGGCTGGGGGACCTGGCCAGGCAAAGGCTGCTGAGCAGCAGCGGTCAGCCCACGGGTCACAGCCCAGAGCAACAACTCCCTGGACATCATCCACACATCCATCCATCACCTCTGGACATCATCCCTCCTTGGGAGGGTGAAGGATTTGGAGGATGAAACCAAGGTGCTGCGGTTGGGTGAATCCGATCTTTGCCCAAGAAGTGTTTCCAAATCTGGGAGACATGGGCTGAACTCAGCACTCAGGGTACTGCTGGGCAGCTTCACCCAGCTGAGCCTCACTCAGCAGCTCTGCCCAAGCATCTCCCTCCCTCTGGGCAAGCAGCAAGCCTGTCCTTCCTCTCTTATCAGCCCCAAATAGCTGTGATGTGATGTATTGTTTTCCCTCCTCAAACAAATTACATCAGAAGAAGGAAACAGGAATTTTTTTTTTTTTTTCCTCTTTTCTGGCATGGAGGTCCATGAGTAAGATCTCTGCAGCACTGTGTCCATGCCAGGAGTTCATATCCTCTTAATGCCTGCTTAGCCAGCTGCCAACACTCTCTGCTGTTGGATACTAGATGCCATTGGTGTCCTTCCCCTCCTGCATCAGGGGCTTCATGTTCCCCCCAGCCATAGCCAGGGGGCCCAAGGACCCCCACACGAAATCAGATCCAGCTGGGGAAGGAGGATCTGGCTTTCACCCAGGGACACAGATGGGGAATCCTCGGGGGAGCACCGGGGCTCGCTCCGCGCTCACAGCAGTGGAAAACAACTGGGCCACCTGCACATGATCCCCTGGGGCTGCTCCTGTCCAGGAACCCCTCAGCCCCCCCAAATCTGAAGGTCTTTCACCCAGGTGGATGAGCCCCACTGGGAAGGCTGGGTTGTACCTGGCCACTGCTTCCCTCGGGCAGCAGCCACCTGCAGGAGAGGACAGGCTGCACGGGTGGTGGTGGCCCTCCACAGCTGCCCGCAGCTTCCTGGGAGGCTGTGTCGTGCCAGGGCTCTGTGGCACAGCAGTTCAAAGACACAGCAAGGAGCAAACCTCGAGCAAACCTTCTGCCATGCCCTCCTGGTTCCTGCAATGATGAAAAGTCCCAACATCCCAGTCCCGGCCCTAGCACCCATGGAAATGAGTCCGGTCTCAGTCCCAGCTCCAATCCCATCCATGGTCCCATTCCCGGGACAGAGAGGTGGGAGTGGTCCTGTCCTTGCCCTGGCTCCGGCCACATCCCCGGTCCCATCCCCAGAGGAGGATTTTGGGAAGCAATCATCTGCCTCTAGTGTCAGTCCCAATTCTGATGCCATCCATGCTCCTATTGTTGGAGGATGGAGGGGGTCTCCTGCCCGAGCCCTTACCCCGGTCCCATTCCCGGGGAAGAAAGGTGAAGAGCGGTCGGTGCCCGGTCCCGGTCCCCAATCCCATCCACACCCCCATCTCCAGCGGAGGGAGCGAGTGGATCCTGCTCCAGCCCTAATCCCGATCCTATCCACAGTGCCATCCCGGAGGGGGAAAGAGAGGGGGCGGTCGCACTCCTGTCCCGACCCTGCGCTGATCCCAGACGCATTCCCATCCCGGGAGCAGAACTCCTGTCCCGTCCCCGGGGGAAGGGGCGGTCCCAGCCCCGGGCGGGGCAGCTCCGGCCCGGGTCCTGCCCCGTCCCCAGCGCGTTCCCGGCGCCGGGAGGGCGGTGCGGCCCCGCGCCCGCCCCGTCCCCGCTCACACCGGCGGCGGCACCGGCAGCGGCGGCACCGGGGCGGGGGAAGGACCGAAGCCGGGCATGGCGCGGCCTCCGCCGCCCTCCTGAGCCGGGCGATCGGCGCTGAACCCCCGGCACGGAGCCCCCGGCTCGGCATCGCCCGGTGAGCGCGGCAGCGGGCGGGGAACCATAGCGGGATCGGGGGGGGGCATGGAGGGACCGGAGGGACCATGGAGGGACCGGGGAGGGATGTGGGTATGTCCTGCCCAAGAGAGGGAAGGACGAGCAGCGACCTCCAGGGTCGAGTGGGAAACTCGTGCACGGGGTGGGAGTCGGACACGCGTACGGAGGACGCGACAGGCACGGGGGTGAAGGGGACACACACACGGGAACAGGGGGGACACGCACACATACACGGGTGGGACACACCCCCGTGTGCACAGAGGCATGGACACGGGCGCACACATGCTCATACTCACTGGTGGTGGCACTTGGGTGACAGGGGTGACACAGCGTCCCGGTGCACCCAAAGTG
The DNA here is from genome assembly GCA_013401135.1 of Cettia cetti. Lineage (NCBI taxonomy): Eukaryota > Metazoa > Chordata > Aves > Passeriformes > Sylviidae > Cettia > Cettia cetti. The sequence continues at coordinate 18,799 of VZUI01058907.1, forward strand.
GGCACTGCATGGACACAGCCGAACCCCGACTCTCCTGCTCTTCTCCTCTCAGCCCCACTTACTGCCCATACTGCCACTAAAACTGCCCCAAAGCCCCGAAGTGCCCCAAAACAGGGCAGTGGGAGCAGCAGGCGGCACGGAGTCGCTGGCATGGACGGGTGCTGGCACAAATGGTTCAAACTGGGCACTCAGGGAAGCCTCCTGCTCCTTTTGCTCCTCTTTACCTGATTTATTGGATTTTTTAATGCATTAATTCGCAATAATATCTTTGCTGCTCAGTTTCTCCCTTCCCTGGGGAATTCACTGGTGGTTTACCCGTGATTTCCCATACACAGCTCTGGCTAAACCATGGAGCTGGCTCCCTGCTTTGCTCCTTGTGTTTTTCCACCTCTTTGCATGCTGGGCTCCCCGTGGAGTTTCTTTGGGAGCTTTTAAATTTACACTGCAATGGGTGATACTCTGATTTCAAACCATTTGACTCCTTCTAGCAACTCCTAACCTCCAAAACACCTTCTTCCCGGGGCTGGGCACTGCCTGACATCACTCACTGCAGGAACAACTTCAGGAGTAAAACATCTTATTCCTCTTTGTGTTCCAGTTTTCTTATCAGTTTATTGCAAAAGCCATTCGGCCACCCACTGCCTTCCTGTACTCGAGGTGAGGAGCAGCAAACACAGCTCTAGAGGGCCACCAGCATAGGGGGATGGTGGCCCTAGCTCCTGGTCGCTGCTGCCAAAGTTGGACCTTTTTGTTACCACCAAATTCCTCTTGTTTTCCCTCAAGCAAAGGGTGCCTGGTGGGTTAAGGGGCTCCAGTGCAAAGGGAGAGACCCCAAAATGCACTGAGCTGAGCCCCAAAGCACGGCTGCATCCCGGGGCTCAGTGGGTTATGAAACCCCCAGGAGGATTTCTGACGGTGGTGGCACTGAGTGGCTTTATCCTGTCTCAGCCCAGTGCGATTTTTATCTGGGGCTGTTGACAGGGAGCCAAAGCCATGAATAGTTCTCTGGCAGCCGAGCGTGCTGCCGGCCACGCTGGGCTCCCTCCCCAGTGCTGAGCAGCCCCCCCTGAAACCTGAGTGGGAACCACCCATGAAGCAGAGACCCTGCTGCCTCCACGGGATGCTGCTTGTGGAGCAGGAAATTATCCCCCAAAGTCCACCCCCTGCGGGGTTTTCTGGTGGTGCCCTGGAATTGTGTTATCCTGGTTGTCCCCCAGAGTGCCTTTGGTGATTGTGACTCCCTTGGTGTGGGCAGGAGGCTGGGCAGTCTCCATGGAAATGTCCTTTCTCCCAGATACAGAGCTGGTAGGGTTACCAAATTGGCCAGAAACTGGTCCCACACTTCTCTGACTGTTGCTTCCTCCAGTGATCATCAAAAGGTTGTGGAGGGCAAAACTGAAGTGCAACTCCTGATAGAAACACCACAGTTCTACCTCCAGGAAGCCTAAAGGATGCAAGTGCTCTGTTTCCCCCATGGAAAAAGTAAAACTGGAAGTTTGAGGGCTCAAAGAGGATCCACCCCAATCCCACAGCAGGGAAAAACAGGCAGGGAGCATCACCTCTGCTGAAGCAGGAAGGGAAGTGTTGATGAAGTGATCAAATACGTGCCAGGGTTGATGTTTGATTCCAGAAGGACCCATCCCCAGAGCCCTGCCAGGCTGGGAATTGAATCATGTTCAACTGAATGAAGGTGGGCTTAATTACCAATGTCACTGATGGTTTTAATGTTTTTTTAATTAACTTTAAAGCCGCAGATTTGGTTAATCCCGATTGATTTCTCATGGTGTGGAGCAAGACAGGAGGTTTTGGTACCCCCTGGGAAGTGAAGGCTGGAAGGGGGATTGATTCAGGGAGGAATTGAGGGAGTTTCTTGGGGGAAAACAGAAGTTCCCAGAAGAAGTGATTTCTCTCAAAGCAAAACATTTTATTTGACCTCCAAACAAAGTCATAAAGTTCTTCTAAACTCGTTATATCTTTTCTCCAAAGTCTCTCTTCCCTTTTTAACTTGGATCAAGTTAATGAAAAACCCTCTAGGAGACCAAAACACCCCCCAGAAAAATATTTTTCATGGAGAAAACAAATTCAACTCTGCTGTTTCTTAGCCTGGTGACAGAAGGGGAAACTGAGGCATGTGGCTGCTTCAGTGGGTCAGCTCCATTTCTGGAGTGGAACTGTCCTCCAAAAGTCCTTTTTACAGGGACAGAAACACATTCTTTGCAAGGTTTTGGATTAAATGAGGTGTTCTGGCTATTTTGGGGATGGAGGAAGGGGTAGATCACACCCATGAGGGATAAAGGAGGGATGTTGCCTGGCAGGGAGATGGATAAAGCCCCTTAAGCTGCTTGGCTGTCCTGGAAATGAATTTTGGAGGTGTCCTGCCTTGGGATTGCTGGAGAGAAGCACTGGGGATGGTGGAGCTGGGACAGCTGGGAAGGTCCTCAGCCCACACTGGTGGCCGGGGCCAGCCCAGAGGAGAAAGGCTCTGAAGGTCACGGTGGCAGAACAGATCCAAAGGGAAAGGGCAGATGAAAACCAGGCAGTTTGGGCAGGCTCAGATTTTGGCCGGATCCTGGCTCATGGCTCCCAGCAGACGGGCTCAGGAGCATCCAAACGCGCTGCCTGTTTGCTTTTGGTCACAGAGGGTTTGAACCACAATCCCAGAACAGTGAAAAACGATTCCAGGTCGTTTGCTTCCCAAAGTCTCGAGTAGTTCCTGATCCTGAGCGAGGATTTTTGATGAGTCTACTAAATGCCTGTGAATTAGGGCAGGGGAAACTCCCACGTTCCTGTTCCTCCGTGTGTCCTTTGGAAGGGAGTCAGGGAGAAGATGCAGTGAATGGATCATGGTTTCAACCTCCAGCACAAAACAATGGGAGCTGTGGCAGAACCAAGGGCTGCCTCTGTGAGGTCCTGCTGGTAAATTAATCCACATTAATTATAGGGAAGGTCAATTAAATATCAGCCCCCTGTGAAAACCTATCCATGGCAGCAGTGATTTGGCTGTGCTTTGTTGTCTTCACTGACTTTGCTGCTGCCTGGCAAGTCCCCAGGCACGAAACATGGCTGGGATGGCACTGGGAATGCTGAAAAATGGAGCAGAAATCAGGAGTCAAGGCCTTGGCTTAGCAATTCAGTGCCCATCCCTCAGCAGCCCGTGACCTTCTCCCATGACAGCCCCCTCCTTTCCCATATTGGCTGGTCTCAATATCCCTGACAGATAGAGTTACAGGAGCATTTTGGGATGCTGACTTCACGTGCACATGCCTGTGGGTACTTTATTTGAGGGCACCAGGCTCCTCTCCTGTGCTGTCTTCATCCACTGGCACTGAGGGTACGTGTTTTCTGGGAAAGACCTCCCATATTCCATGGGATAAACAGATCCAAGGCCACACTGCAGAGAGAGAGATGGTCCAGCCAGTGCAACCTGCACGTGGCTCAGCATGGAGGAAACTGTGTGTGGACGGCTGGAGGGCACCCAAAAAGCTGTGCCTGGTCACCTGCCAGAGAAAAAACCTCCCCCTGTGACCTCAGAAAGGGCTGGGAGATGAAGTGATGAGGCAGATACGGGTGGTTCTCACCAGAGCACTGTGGTTGGTTTGCTTTTGGGGATCACAGAAGTGTTTGTCCCGCTTGGCATCCTCAGGGATTGCTGCTGCTCTCTCCTCCCCTCATCCCTGCCAGGGGCTCGGGGTGTCACAGTCGGAGCTGGCATTCGTGCCAGCCGTGGGCACAGCAAAGGGCAGTGCCAGCTGCCAGCTCTTGTGCCTTCACACGCCTTGGCTGGCCCTGGCCTCTCCAGCTCCCTCCCTGCGGATGCAGCAGGGCTGGAGTGAGGGGGAGGACTGCAGCCACGGCCCGGCACACACAGCAGGTTTTGTCCTAGGGATTCTGGGCAAAACTAGGGTAAAAAAGGGAAAAGAAAGGCTTTTACGTTCCCAGAAGGGAAAGGAGGGAGAGCACGATAGCAAGGACAAGGCTCCATTCAAGCCAAGCAGCAGACAGTGTTTGCTCCTTTCCTGAAGATGGAGATGGCAAACTTGGCACATCCCTGGCTTACGGATGGATTACGGTTGGGTTTTCTCACTCAGGAGCTTGTGGGAAGATGAGCTGGAATTCAGGGTGACCTCCCCCAGCCAGTGCTGGGTTATGTGCAGGGGAGAGAGGGAATGCAGATGGAGAAAATGCATGCCAGGCTGAAGCCTCTGGAACTCTGTAACCCTTCCTGTGCCTTTTAGGGCATCCTGTGTGGCTGCCCTCGGCCACGGTGGCCTGCCCAACCCGTCTCATCAGCTGCCAGGTCTGCGGGCCACCTCTCCCTGGCTGGCCACAGATCTGCAGAGCTCAGAGGGAAGGAAGAAACTGCGGAGAATGGCAGCTGGAAAATGTTTTCCCATCTGCCAGAGCTCTGTTAACCCTCTCCATCCACAGCCACACTGCTGCAGACTCAGGGGAAGCAGGATGGGAGCAAAGCTGAACTGAATGCAGGAAAAGCAAAACCCCGAGACCAGGACAGTACTGGCTCCTGATTTTCATCACAGAGTGGTTCTCAAAGTTATTTTGGGGTTTTTTCAGATACTGCTGATTAGTTGGAGTGTGTGTGGTTTCTACTCCTGTCCTTGGGAAGTGTGAGCCTTAGCCAGCACAGTTCCTGCTCTGCTCTAAGGGGAAAGCAGCAGGATGAGGGAAACATCATCAGGGATGGTGTCTGTGCACTTCTGGACAGGTTGTTTGATCCAGTCCCTGGAGCAAGGACTGGAGTTACCCTCTTGTGATGGGCTGGAAGCATCGCTTCATCCCTTCTCCCTCAGCAAACAGTGCCAAGGTGCTTCTAAGTACCAAAGGGCTTTACTTTGGTGGGAGATGATGCAGACTGGCAGCTTCGAGGAGGCTGTCATTGCCACCTTCCCTACAGGATCTAGTTGGAGGTTGGGGCAGGATAGCTCTGGATCTGGTATTCATTTTGCAAGAAAGGGCAGGCCACACTGTCCCTCAGGATGGTGGCACCAGGTTAGAGCTGAGCCCTTTACCTGAAAAGGCCAGAATTGTTCTTTTTCACCTAAAAATCCTGGTGAGGTTTGGGTCAGAGTACGTCCTGCACGCTCAGACCTTTTCTCCTGCAGGAGCTCCTGGTCCCTGAGCTGGATTCATCTCCCTGTAAGCCCTCATTTCCACAGGCTTCCCAAAAGGCAGGGAACAGCAGGGACATCCAACCGGCTTCTCTTACGGGAAGGGAGGAAATGCATTTTAACTTGATTCCTGACCCATGGACTCGCTCAGAGATCATGTGTCAGCAGAGCCCAGGACACAAAAGGGCCCTTGTCCCTCCTCACAGACAGGCCAGGCTCTGTGTGTCTGCAGAGACCCTTTCAAGGCCGTTTTTCTCCTCCCAGCTAATCAGTCCCTTGCAGAAAGCAGCTCTGCACAAGCAGGGCTCGAGGCCAGGGAGCAGGACTGTGACCTGGCCACCATCAGCCCAGCACTAAACACATTAAAGACCCCTCATCCTCATCAACATCCAAGCCAGGCAGAGCCCCTGTGGTGGAGACCATGCTCCTATTGGAAAGGTTTGATTACAGGGCCTCTGGGTGTGGTGAGGTTTGCCCTACCAGAAGGAGCTGAAGATCTCTGAAATGGGGGCCAGTCATGAGGATTGCTTGCTGAAATTCCACTTTCTAATCCTTTCTTTCAAATTTTCCAGCTGCTGGAATTTAGCAGGACCCATTTTTAACGGTGCTCAGCTGAGACACCTCTTGTGGCAGGTTAAACAGAGAATGGAGCATCTTTCCTGCTCTGTTCTGTTTAAACACTGAATGGAGAATCTGCTCCTGCTCCTGATGCAGGAGACCAAACTTCTGCATGAACCTGGTGGGAAGGGTGGTTTGGGACATTGAACTGGGCTGCAGAAGGTCTCAGGTGGACTCCCACGTGTGGCCTGGGGTTTGTTGGTGACTTTAAAGCAGCTCAGTTCTTCCTCTGTGCTCAAGATGCAGAATGAGGTTAGATAAAACTCACCTCATCCACCTGACCATAGCTCCTCCATGCCAGGGACTACTCAGTTGTCTCATCAACACCGTGAGGCCATGGTGTCTGTGGTCAGTGGTGTGCTGCCCCCTTGAGCCGTTTTCTCCGTGTCCTTACAGCCTCTTTGCTTTCCTCCCAGGGTGATGGACAACCTCACAACTCCTCCAGCCTGGACCAGGATCATCAACAGCTCCTCGGACCCAGGTGGCACAGATGACAACCCCTACAAGTGCGTATTTGATGAGGACTTCAAATACATCCTGCTGCCCGTCTCCTACGGCATCGTGTGCGTGCTGGGGCTCTTCCTCAACCTGCTGGCCCTCTACGCCTTCATCTTCAGGATCAAGACCTGGAACGCCTCCACCACCTACATGTTCAACCTGGCCATATCCGACACGCTCTACGTGGTCTCCCTGCCGCTCCTGGTGTACTACTACGCCATGGGGGACAACTGGCCCTTCAGCGTGGGGCTGTGCAAGATCGTCCGCTTCCTGTTCTACACCAACCTCTACTGCAGCATCCTCTTCCTGCTCTGCATCAGCGTCCATCGCTTCCTGGGCATCTGCTTCCCGCTGAAGTCGCTGCAGTGGGGCCACGTGCGCCACGCGCGCCGCGTGTCGCTGGCGGTGTGGGCGGTGACCGTGGCCTGCCAGTCCCCCGTGCTCTTCTTCGTCACCACCAGCGTCAAGGGCGACACCATCACCTGCCACGACACGTCCAGCAAGGACCTCTTCGGCCAGTTTGTCATTTACAGCTCGGTGATGCTGGTGCTGCTCTTCTGCATCCCCTTCCTCATCATCATCGTCTGCTACTGCCTGATGGCCCGGCGGCTGCTCCAGCCCACCCGCGGCATCTCCCGCCTGTCCCGCTCCAAAAAGAAGTCGGTGAAGATGATCATCATCGTCTTGGTGGTCTTCATCGTTTGTTTCCTCCCCTTCCACGTCACTCGTACCTTGTACTACTCCTTCCGGAGCTGGGACCTCAGCTGCCAGACCCTCAACGCCATCAATTTGGCCTACAAGGTGACTCGTCCCCTGGCCAGCACCAACAGCTGCTTGGATCCCATTTTGTATTTCTTAGCAGGGCAACGATTTATGAAGTTTGCGGGCAACAAAATGCCAGGGAAGCCTCAGAATGAGGTGGCGCTGGGCATTGTGCCCAACAGTCACCTGGGAACCAGCAGCGACACGGACACGCTCTCCAAGGATCTGAAATCCTAGCTCTGCTCTGCAGAGTTTGTCCTGGGTGTGAAGGGAGGACAGGATGCTCTGGGGCCCGAGGCTTTGGGTGTTTGGGGTGCCTGGGCTTGCGCCCGCTCCGGGGTGGTCTGTGTCAAACGCGCTCCTCTGCTTGGTTTTGCTGTGTTTTTCTCAGGGAGATGCAGCTGTGGTTGCACACGTGAACCCTGATCTCTGGCTCTGCATCCCAGCCTGCCCCTCTGATCAAGGCTGAGGTGACCAAATCTGGGGAAAAAGTTGTCCCCTGAGTGCCTTGAATCATTTTGCAAAGCAAAAACGCCGCATGCAAAAGGTCCCCCTAAAGAATTCTGCCTGCAGATTGCGTGGCACAGGGGGAGCTGGAGTTCCTCTGTGCCTTGGCAAGGCAGGAAAGGCTTTGGGTGGGTGAGGAGAGTCAGCTGCAGTTCTGCCGAACAGCTTGATGCAAATGTCAAGGACAAGTATCACCCAGAGCGGGAAAGGGTCTCCCACAGCTTTGCATCCCTGAAGAAATACTCTCCCAGCTCCAAGCTGGCAGAGCAGGGATGGGATTCCCAGCCTCCTGTCCAGGGGCTGGCTTCTCATTAACCAGGGTGCTGATGGACATTCCATCCCACTGGAGTGCACTGGTAGCAGCTCACTGGAGTTTACTGGTACCATCGAGCAGGTCCCCTGTAGGTTTCTCCAGCAGGGCCAACATCTTCCAAAAAACCCATTAGTGCTTCCCAACAGCAACAGTCACCTTTTAAAAGCTTTTAGGAACCTACAGCTTCCAGCTGCTGGCTTTAATAATCATCTCCAGCTCATTAAAATTTAAGGTGAGCTCTTCATGTCTCGTTTTTAACCCCCTTCCTGGTGACTCATGTTTCCAGCCCAGCAGCAAAGACCAGTGTGTATCCCCTTGGCTGAGCACTGCCACATCCCCATTGATGTCCCTCAGAGGTGAAAACATTTGCCAGCACTAAACCCTGGGTTGAGGAGCTGCAAGTGATGCTGAGCTTAACCCCAATTCCAACCTGGATTTGGAAAAAAATGTCCAAAAAACATTTCACAGGAAGGTGCTCTTGGTGTTTTTCCCTGTAATTGTTGGATTGGAGAGCCCAGAGCCCAGGTCCATGGTTTCCCTGCCAGGAAGATTCCTCCCCCCAGAAAGGAAAATTGCTTGGGCTGCAGCACTGGAAGAGTGATATTTTGTAAAAGCTCTATTTTAGGACTAGGCAGACAGATCTGATGGACCACTCCTTTGTTTCTCCCATCCTTCCTTCCTTGTGAAATGGTTTGGTGGAGGCAAAGCCACATCGCCATGCCACCAGTTGTGTTCAGTCACGGGTGACTGGGAGCATTCAGGGCTAACTGGGAGGTTCCTGTGGTCCCACCCCCAACAGGAGGCTCTTGTCCCAACCAACAGTGTCACAGCCACAGGAGGCAAAGACAAATAGGACGTTTGTAGGGTGGCTCATCCCACCCTCGAGTGTGTTTAGGACAGGAATGGGTTAAGACCGGACTTGCACCTTTATTCCTTTTTTCTTGTGAGGGGAGCTTGGCTTTATGGTGAGGGTCATGGCACAGCCACTGGGGCGAGACAAATAACTGGGAGGAATGAATTCAGCCAGGGCACTGTGCTGGTACAAACATCACTCCAGGCCAGGCCTTGCCTGGTCTCCCACACCTGCCAAAAAGCAGCATGGACACGTTACGTGCTCTGAATAACTCAACGAAAACATACCCAGAGTTTCCTCCTGAGGTCCTGCTTGGAAATCCCACCTCCCTCTGGGCTGGCTTGGAGCCACCACCCTGGGCAGAACTGCCAGTGCCATCAGGGGTGTCCCTCTGTGATCCTCATCCCCAAGTGATCCCACTGGCTAGATGCAGAGTGGCTGGAGAGGTACCAGATGGAAATCTAGCTCTAGACTTTGTTTTGTTTTTGTTTGTAAAAGCACTAACTTATACTAGAGAAAAAAAAAAAAAAAGAAAAAAAAGAAAAAAGGGTGAGTTTTATGACAGTGACTGTACATTTTTATTTTTGTAACATGGAAACACCTCAGATTTCTGATAGTAAATGAGTTTATTTCTACTACAAGCACTTCTCTGCTGTCTCCTCTGGTATGTACAAAGATGGGTATGGGGGGTAGAAACTGGGTTGTTGCATGCCATGGAAATATTTTAAGCTCCAGGTACAGATGTTCACTTCTCTGTGAATCTTGATCTCCATTTAATTCAATGAATTCAATATCCACTATTGATTTGAGATTTTCATAGGGCTAATGTCAGCAGTTCTGGCAAAACCCAGGTGCAGAGACAGTTCTGTGGTCATGGCAGGGGACAAAACCCCTTGGACTGTGACAAATTCACTAGTCAGCAACATTTTGGTTGTGTCTTCATGGTCTTGGTAGCTTCTCCGAGGCTGCTCTTGTTGAAGACTAGAAGAAATTGTTATATTAAGTAATTATTTATCAAATCTCAAAATACTTAGTCTGCCATCCCTCAGACTTTGTTTGTTTGTTTGTTTTTCTGGTTCTCCCAGTCACTCAGAAGCCACCAAACCAAGATGTTGGAAACCTCTGGTTCTCAGAGGCTCCTCACCTTCCCCTGCAGACACCAGGAGAAGGCTTCCTGAGCCTAACCACAGTCACCATGAAAAAATACATTTGGGTTCAATGTAGTTTTCATTTGGTTTCCAATTTATCTTGGTCCCCAGCCTGGCTTTCACTGGGCCTTTCTCTCTTAGTTAGACAAGACTCAGGACACACTCAGCCCCATGGATGTGTTAATTCCAAACTGTGGCCAAGTCACCTTTCAGCCTGCTCAGGAATAATCTGGGCAGCTCAAAGAGGAACTTCCAAGGGGTATGGATGATGTCTGCAAGTATAACTTCATGGAAACCCGCTGCTCTGTGCATCCTTGGAAATGTTCAAGGCCAGGCTGGACAGGGCTGGTGCGAGGTGTCCCTGCCCATGGCAGGGGGGTTAGAATGAGATGATCTTTAAGGTCCTTTCCAACCCAAACCTTCTGTGATTCCATGACTCTCCAGCTCTATGAATTCCTTCACTTTTCACCCTGAAGCTGTTTTCAAATCAGTTTACACTTGGTGTCCCAGCATGTCTTTAAGGGGCAGCTACAGTCACTCGTCACCCCCCTGTGGGACAGAAGCCCTTCATGGTCCCCTGCACCAGGGCAGAAAGCTTTGCTTACTCTTTTCAGGAAATTTCTAGCCCTTAGAGCTGCCAAAACACAAAGTCTCAAAAGCATAAAGCCAAAGAAACAGCTTCAGAGAAATAGCCAAAGAAATAGCTTTATGAGCTATTTATTCTGTGAGCCCCAGAACTGCTGAATTAGATATCCCAGGATGCACCCTCTGAAAAGCCCCTCTGGATTTTCAGCCCAGGTTTTGGGCTTTCTCTCTCTGGGGCAGTGCCCTGGGACCAAGGGCTCACACGTGAATGGGTTTAACTTCTGGGATTTAGAGCATCATTCCCAAATCTTTACTGCAATGACTCTGCGCAGCTCATACCAGCGCTGAGTCAGCCAAACCCAAGAATGAGAATTAAGGAAGAAAAACAACCACTGATGGGGAGCACAGAGGTTGTGCAAGGAAAAAAGCAGAAAAAAGCTGCCCAGCCACGCCAAGTGGTTACAAACCACTTTTTCTAAATATCCCTTAGCACAGGGAGCAGGAAGCGAAAGTTAAGAGCACTGATGGTTTCCTGCCAAGGAAACAAATCTGCCACATGGGCTGAAGGGATGCACGCTTCTGCTGGGCCTTCCCAGCATCCAAGTGGAGAGCTTTTCCTTCCTGATCATGACTATTTAGGAAGTGGACCCTTAGTGGGACAGTGGCAGGCAAAAGGCCATGGTGTCACTGTAAACACTTGGTGCATCCACTTCTTCTTGCAAGTCTTGTCTCCATTTTTTTCTGGTTTTCTGCCTTGGGGCTGGATTATCCTGAGGAATGAGTCTGTCTGCCCCTCCAAAACCTAATTTATATGAGAGCAGCAATTCCACAAATCCTCCCAGCCAGCTGAAATCTTCCTGGCTGTGTCTCCTCACTCACGAGATGAGCTGCAAGGTCTCAGCTGGGCTGCAGCACCCCCAAACCCACCCCCATCCTGACTGGGTGGGCTTTGCAGCCCCCTTTGATGCTGCTGGTGGGAGAGCAGGAGATTGTCCCAGCAGACCCTTCTCCTCTGCTTTTGCCACTCACTGTGGAAAGGCACTGTTCCACAACCCCATTCCCAGCCCCCCATAAATCCTGGGGGAGCCTCTAGATGCCCTCAAACCTTTGAACTGGGAAAGGAAGGAGTGGAGTGAGGGGTTTTCAGCAGAGATCTCAGCCTGTGGGGGACCCTGGTGGAAGGTACAGGGAAGATCCTGAGCCCAGCAGTGCAAAATCATCCTGAGCTGATTTTTTTTTTTTTTTTTTTTTTTTTTTTAAGAAACAATTCATCTGAATAGGCTGAACCTGCAGCAGCAGAGTCCTCTGCTGGTGCCAAGGGGATGTACCAGCAGCGGGGTCCTTGTCCCAAGGCTGGGATTGTGGCACTCACAGCCACTCTAGGCAGGGTCCTGATTTTTGTCCATGGGACTTTCCAGGGAATGGGGAAGTTTTCTGTTCACTTTGAAATTTCCCTTTGGTGGCTCCTCATCTGGGCCCGGAAACTCCCTGCAAACCTCCTCTGCTGGGAAGCAAGAGGATGGGATGTCTTCCCTAACCTTCTGCAGGTAAGCAGCTCCACCACCCCAGCTGGATGAGGTCCTTGCCCTGCTCCTGCTCCCTGACTTGGGTGCATTTTGCAGCCTGGCAGCAGGACAAGGCACCTCATGGGTGCCAGCACAGCCTGTTTACAAACAGGGTGTGGGTTCAACGCCCCTTCATGGCCTGTGGGACGAGTCCATCTGGTCCCAAATGAGCCCAGAGCCTTGGGATGGCACTGCAAAGCGGGCTGGAAACTTGTGTGGGGTGTCCAGCCTTTGGTGTCATCCTGTCACCGCAGCCTGCAGGGCCCAGAAGAAAGGCTGCAAGGAGGGGGAGGTGCTCAGGGGATCCACACTCTTCTGGTCCTCCCTGGGCAAAGGAGCCGAGACAGCCCAGCTGGGAGTTGTTGAGTGACCCAAATTGTCCCTAAATAGCTTCTTCAGCCCTGTGCTCAGCAAGATGCCGATACTCCGATGTCTCACCCTCCAACATCCTCCGAGGATGAGCTCACAGGGCTGAGGCCTCAAAATAACTCACTGGGTGGGTGGGCATCGCTGTCACCGTGCCGTCACCAACATCAGCATTCCCAAGCCCGTGTTTCCAAGCCCGTCTGCACTCCCATGCCAGCCCAGAACCCCTCTGGCACACGGCAGCTGCGCCGCAGCATCCCAGGAACCGCCAGGGGTTGCCAAGGAAGTCTTGAAAGCCCTGGAGCAGCTTCCCAGCTCGTGCCTCCCCATCTGCTCCTCCTCCTTGGGCAAATGGGGTCCCAGCAGGGTGGTCTGGGCTCGGGGACTCCTCTGTGGTCAGCACCAGGTGTGGGGGGCATCAGCAGTGCCCAGGGGCTGGAATCTTTGTGAGTATGGGCCTGGATTGAGCAAGGTGAGGATGATGCCTCAAGCCAGGGCCGTGAGTGGGCAGCAGTGAGTCCCCTTGTCCCAAGATGCCAATTCCATGTGGTGATTAATACCCCACTGTCCTGAGCCTCATCCAAACTTTATGATGTCATTTCCTCGAAATCCATCATCCCTTCCCAGGCAATGCTTCCCAGATGTTGTGAGCCATCTCTGCATTTTAGTATCTGGCTGGTGATGTGAGGCAGCACAAAGCCTGGAGCAAGAGCAGAACGTTCCAACAATCCCTTGAAGCATCAAAATCCCCCTCATCACCAAAACACTTCCATTTTTTGTCCCCATGATGGTAATTCTTCCAGCATCCCCAGAAGGCGGCTGGATTGAAATGTGCTGCAAGTTTGGATCTGTAGCAGCTGCTCTTCCTTCTGGTTGCCCGTAGATGGAGGAAGAGCACTGCCCCCTTCTGGGTTTCTCCTTTAGCCACCTGCTTGATGGGGGCAAGCGGTGTTTTGGGGGCACGTGGTGTTTTGGGGGCTCCTCCCCACTGCTTTGTCCCATCAGATTCTTGGTTTGGGTGATTAAAGCCTGTCCTGGGAGAGATGTTGGCTATGCCCTGCAGAAGACCCCAGTATGAACCCACAGGACAGAGGTGAGCCTTCCAGGACCCCATGCACCCTCTTGAGGCACTCAAGATGCCCAGGTGGCCACATCCAGATGGGCATCCCCCCCCAAAAAAGAGCTGCTGTGGAGGAGCCTGGGTCCAAACCATGCCAGTGGTGGTGCAATGATTAACCTGGACATTCCCATCCCAGGGCTATAGATCCAGCTGGTGACGTCCAAGGATGGTGAATCATTCCAGGCGAGCACCACCAAGGTGCTGCTCTGTTGCTCAGAGACTGATGTTTAGTTGAGGATGGAGATATTTTGGGCAGGAATAGAGAAGATGGGGATGGAAGTGTCCAAGGCCAGGTTAGATGGAGCTTGGAGCAACCTGGAATAGTGGGAGGTGTCTCTTCCTGTGGCAGGGGGTGGAACTGGTTGATCTTTAAGGTCCCTTCCCAACTCATTCTGTGATTTCTATAAATAACTCGACTCCCAGAAAAACATCATCATTTTGGGAGATAGAATTATTCCCCTTCCTACTTTTCTGATACAAAGCACTTGATTTTCATTTCAAAAAGATACTTTTTCAACCAAAAAAAACCAAAAAAAACCAAAAAAAACCAAAAAAAAAAACCCAAACAAAACCCCTCCACTTATTTATTTTTACCGAAATTGGCAAGGGTTAAAAGAAATCAACAGAAACCACTCACTTTCACCTCCCTTTGACCGGAATCATGTTTTCCTCCCAAATTTTGGTTCAGGCACCCAATCACAAAATGCCTCCTGCCCCAGCCTTGCCCAGGGCTGGCTTTGTGGGTTTTGTCCGGTTTCAAGTTAATGGGATTATTGTGAAACTGGTGGACGCACACTTGACGTCGACCCTGTGTGGGAGGAGGATCAGCCTGACGACTGTAAGAAACCAAATTTAGTAGGAAAAAAGGCAAGAGAAAGACTCAGTGCCCTCAATTCCCTGCAGATAAAGAGCTCACAAAAGCAGGGAGGGATAGAAAAGTCCTTTTCCAGTAAGAGCAAATGTTTACTGTGCATGATACCAAACTGACCCCAGGTAATCTCAGGTTTAATGACATGGTTTAGTACCACTGAAAAGGGCCTCTTTTGTGTTTCTCAGGCTGTCATTCAGAGATCTCCCCACTGGGGAATTTCCTACGGATATCTGGAGATATCCTGGTAACAGCAGGGACACTTTTCAAATGTCTTGTGAAACCTGTTATATATATAAATATGTATTTGTGTATTTTGAGATGCATTGTGCATTTTTTTCATACATATTTGCATAAGCCCCAGTGCCCCATTGCTGGCAGCGGCCACTGGGAAAGGGACAGGGGGAAGGAATTAGCAATGTGATACCTGCTCTGAATCACACCCTGCTTTTGTGGCTGCAGGATTTTGTGAGAAGGAGGTGGGGTAACTTAGATAATCTCGAGAAAAATTCCCTGCTTTGGAAACTTTCCCGCTTTTATAACCTCCACACATCACACCACCTCCTCCAGGTGGGTGCTGGAGTGTGAGTCTTGGTGGCTGGAACCCCCCTGTTCCATCCAGTGATCTTGGATCTTGGTCCTGGGTCTTGGACATGTCTTTTACAACCATGAGGAGCTTAATCACTGTCTGAGGTCTCTGTTCCCCCTTGGAGCCTGTTGCAGCTCCAGCCCATCTCCCTGTGGAACAGCAGGGCACGGACAGCTCCCGGGAGATGCTGCCACCTCCTCAGCGCTGTGCAATTCAGCACAATTAATTTTATCCACCACCACCACCACAAAGCTCTGCAGCTCTGCACTGTGGGCTCTGCTTCCTGTTAACTCCTTTTGCAGCTTTCAGTGAGCTGTTTCTCAAAATCTTCCCCCATGCTCAAGTGGATTTTCACATGCAGCTTTCCGTGTCCATCGCCTCTCCCGTGCCTCCCGTTTGGACGTGACATGGACCTTCTGCAGGAGATTTTCTTTCCCCTGCTGACATTTCTCAGCCTGCTGTTTGGACCTGGATGCCCTGGTTCACTTTTTGAATCAGTGCTTTGCATCCTCAGCCCACTTCCACTCCCTCTGCAAACATTTCATTCTGTTCAGCTGCTTAATTCTCAGGAGCTTCCTCATTTCTCTGCCATTTCCCTTTTTGCAGTCAAGCACTGCAGTATCAGGAATTTCTTCCCACTGCAAATACTTTGGAGAAATACTGAACCTTCTCTGCTAAATCCAAACAACTTTCCAACCATGGCCAGGCAAGAGTTTAGCTGGGCCAAATCAAACCCATCAAGATAATGCCCGAGGATGATCAACTCTGTGGGTTGGCCATGAATTTGTCCTCTCTGAGAGTGGAGCACTAATTCATGGCTAAATTAGGAGGGATTCCAGGATCTGAGAGCTTTAAATGCTTTACAGAGGTTGAATTGCTGTGGGCTTTTACAAAGAAAAGTCCAGAGCATCCTCCAGCACAGGCATCTCTTGGATGGTCTCAATAAAAGAGGGAAAAGTAAATTCCCTCAAATATTGCTGTAGAAAATGACTTTTTCTGGTGTTTCATGGTCTAGACAGGGTCCAGGATCTCACCCCCATCATCATCTTCCCAGGCAAGGCTGGAAGAGGTGGTGAGAGGCTAGCTGAACTGAGTGTGCTGGGGAACCCTCCCTGACACACACAGTGATCTGGGACAGCCAGAGCTAGTGGGAATCAAAGAGTGCTTCAGCCAGGAACACATTGCTGTGCACATTTCTACTCTGGGGCTTGGGGTTTTGCCAGTGTGGTCACCTCTAGGTGCCCCCTGACCACTGTCCTCCAGGGACAACCTCTCTGGACCTCTGCTCCAGCCAGCAGGCTCGGGGCAGGAGTGACTCTCCAGACATGCAGCCTCAGTCTGATGAGCCTAAGAGGAATATTTGTTCTGGCCGTGGCCCAGGACTCTTTAACTTCCCAGCCCAAGCCCTGGAGAGTCACTGGTCAGTGTTGTGGCACAACAAATGCCTCCTCCTGAACTCTGCCTGTCACAGCTTGGCCACCCAGATCTTGGTGACAGCACCCTGAGCTCATGCATAGATCCTTCAGAAGAAGAGGAGAAGCGAAGGAAAAGCATCTTCAAGTTTTAACAGTGCAAGACCTACATATTTACTTGGCTGGATGATGTCTCTGCACCCCTAAAACCAGGTATAGCCTCTTTTTTTTTTTTTTTTTTTTTTTTTTTCTCCCCCCAGGAAAGCTCAGAATCTGTGAATTCACACAGGGGTGTAAAAGTGCTGTCTTTTGCAGCTACACCAAAGTCCCTCCTCGTGCTGCTGAAATGTTATGGGCACAGCAGAAACCCCTGATATGCAGCCAGATCATTTTTCCAGGTGTGCAATTCCTTGCTTGGCTGAGCACACCTGAAGAGATAAAAAAACCCCTGTGGATATCTTGGGGGCCCTCAGAGATTAAGCCCTTTCCTAACCTTCCCATCTTCATGGAGAACAAAGATGGGGACATCTCCTTTGTCCCCTGAACGCCATTCCCGACACCAGCTCGCCTCACTGCTGCTGTTCTGTGTGGCCTGAGGGTTTGAACATAATCCAGAGAGCAAAAATGGAAATTCCCCAGAGCCCAGAGGAAAGGAGGATGGAGAGGGAACTGTTCCTGATCTTGTGGCAACTCCTTGTCCCTGGTTATGGGCCAGACTGTGCCAGCTGGGAAGCCACAGGGGCCCTTGGGACACAAAGTCCAGGGCAGGCTGACCTGGGCTGGGGTCACCTCTTTCCAGGCTTTGCTCCTCACCACGGAGGCAGGGGCAGGAAGGGCCTGAAGTGATGAGCCTGTGGTCAGAGAGAGGCAGCTGAAACCCCAGATCCTTGATCCAGGATCCCTGGAAGTGTTCAAGACCAGGTTGGACAGGGCTTGGGAGTCTAGTGGGAGGTGTCCCTGCCCCTGGTGTGGGGTTGGAACAAGATGGTCCTTAAAGCTCCTTCCAACTCAAATAATTCCACAATTCTCTGAAACACACTCCAGTGTGCTCATGAGCGCCTTCTGTCTTAGAAGAGCCACCATCAGCCCATCCAAAATCAATCAAAACCAACTTTGAGAACACAAGAATGTTCTGTAATTGCATTCTCTCTATTTGTCTTCTCATCACAGTGGTTTTCCAGGATTTTATTTGGCCCCACAGGGGCCACAAAGCTGAAACTTTGGGAACTGTCAACTCCCAGTCTCCAAACTGAGACAAGCAGCTCCAGTGGCTGGATACCCATCCTTAGAGACATTGCTGAAGCATCAGCTCTTCTTCCCAAGCTCCTGGGATTTCTGATCTGTATTTCACCACCCCTTCTGCACTTGTCCCAAGTGCAAACACACAAACTGCCACTGGCTGTGGTGAGAAATGAGGCCCATATCAGGAACACACATTAATTCCTGGTTAAAATAATCCACTAAAACTAGCAGGGAAGAAGATTTGGTGTCCTAGGAAACACCACGAAGAGGAGCTGAGCTCTCTGTCCAGGCTCTGGCTCAAATGCTGGTGCTGCTTGTTTACCCCTGTTATTATTTCCCCTCCAGCCTCTCTTCCCCTCCACGTTTTCCCCTCCCTTTCATCCCAATCTAGGGCCAGGAGAGCTCTCCTCATGGGGAGCTTGAAAGGACAAATATTTGGCTTTTTGTGCTGTTTGTGTGCAGTGTTTCTGGGACACTGGCATTTCCCTGGTGCTCCCACTGTGGCTGCTCGTGGGAGGTCACTGTAATTCAGAGGTAGGCAGCAAACAGCTCTGCATAATCCCAAGCCTTGTCCCCAAATATTCAGAAATTGTTGGTTTGTGGCATTAAGGACTTGCATTGTCCTTTGAAAATGAGCTTTGCTGTTGGGTGAAGGGATAAAAGAAGCAAGATCCTTCTTGAGCCCTGAAGGAAGGGGAACCAGGCAAATCCTCAGGGATGCTTAGACCTGCTCAATGCACACCAACCTGTATGCAAAGAACAGTGTGGACATCAAAGAAG
>VZUI01058909.1:0-26382 GCA_013401135.1 Cettia cetti
CCCCCGGGGTCCAGCTCCCCCGGGGTCCAGCTCCCCCGGGGTCCAGCTCCCCCGGGGTCCAGCTCCCCCGGGGCCGCGCTGTCCGGGCGCGCCCCGGAGGAGAGGGGAGGGCAGCGCTTCACCCGGCCCCGGTTCCGGTCGCAGCCCGAGTCGCGGTCGCAGCCCCGGTCCCGGCCCCGGTCCCGCGCAGCGCTCACCGGCAGGCGGAACTCGAGGTGCTCCTGCGCCAGCAGCAGCAAATAGCGCGGCAGCGCCATGTCCGGCCATCCCCCGCCTCCCGCATGCGCCGCCGGCAGGGAAGGGCGGGAGCGGCGGGAGGAGCCCGGGAAGGGGCGTGTGGCGGAGCGACCCCCGCGGGCCCTGCAGTGCTCGGAGCGGGACACGGAACTGCGCGGGCTCTTCAGGATTTACCGCTCGTTTCATCTCATCTCCTTCTCATCCTCCTTGCAGTTATATTTTGGGTGTGCTTTATCACGCACGCCACGTGTCAGCGCAGCCCTGCCTGCGTATGGTTTATAAATAACTCCGTGTGCACTGGGGACGCGCTCTCTCAGGGGTTTCACTGTCAGGGGCGCGCTGCGGCCTCTGCCGGCCACGTTTAAGGCTCTGGAGCATTAAATAACATTAAGAATTAACAGGTGCCAAAGGAGTCGCGTTCCTTTTTCCGTGGGAAGGAGGTCAGCGCCGGCGGCGTGGGTGTCGCAGCAGGTAGAGAAAGACATTCCCAGGAAAGGGGCAGAGGTGTGACGGTCCGGCAGAGGGGCAAAAAAGGGCTTGTCTTGCAGATTATGGTTTGTTGTTTTTTTTTAATATCTAGCTTTGATAATTGTAATCCCGTACTCATTGACTTCCCTGTTGATCTGAAAGGTTCGTCTTACCCAGATTTTGGTAAGCTGTTTATTAGGACCAGGCCAGCTCAGCACTGAACTCATGTCCTGTGATTTATGTGCTGAATTTGGACTGTTTGTGTTTTGTTGGGGTTTTTTTGTTTTTTTGTTTGTTTTTTCCCCTAGATAGCTAATGTTTTGCTCATGACCTGTGAGCACTGCACGGGACACCTTCTTTATGCATCTCCATAATCTCATCCTGCAGCTTCTCCAGTTATCTCTTCCTGCAGTAATCAAAAGTGAGGTTACTGTGAAGCTTTAGCCATGATGATTGACAAGAGAGCAATCGAAAGCGACCTGGCACCTAAATGTGAGATTTCCTAGAAGAGAAAGAAAAGAGGCAGATATGGATCCGGCTGCAATACACATCCTGCTGAACTGCTGACAAACCCTGCGAGACTGAGATTATTTACAAAATCTTGGAATTGCAGAGAGAGCTTTAGTGGAAGAAGTCTGCTTTTATTTTTCCAATCTGTCTCACTTGAAATTTCTGAGCTGTATTGCTTCCATTTTAGAAACTCTTTAGAAGGTGGTGTTGGTATTATTTTTAAGCTTAATCTCTTTGAAACTGGCTTTTGCTTGCTTCATCTGCACTGCTTTACCTTGGGGCATTGCTGTCTATTCTCAGAAGCTGAATACCTGTTTTTCAGTGATAACTGTTTCCTACGGAAGACTTGTAACAAAAGCCCTGGTTTTTTTCTTGCTTTTGACTTGAGGATCCCTGCAAAATCTCTGGCAGTGTATACATGTTGTTCTACTTAGTTTGAAAGTGAATGTACATTACTAAGTAAGATTTACAGAGTATTTGATTCTAGCATAAAAACAAAATACTTTTCAGATGCTGTGTTAGGAAACAGAATGTACATTCCTGTAATGCCACTGAGAATCAAGGAGTTTGTCAGTGTGGATATGAGGAGTCATCTTAAAAACATTACATAGCTCTTCTAGGGAGGGAAAGGAAGAAAATTTACACTTTTTAGCCTTCAGGGGAATTTTATATACACAAAGTGTAATTACTCAACTTGAAATTTATCCAGGAAGCTAGAAATAACTGCCTTCCTCTCACAAAAAATACAACAGTGGTAATATACAACAGTCATGAGTTTCAATTCAGAAGTGAGAGACCACGAATGAAAAGCCATTATTTCATGTGTGCTGTTGCTTATTATTCCCAATTCCCTTCTCTGGCGATGTGTTGCCACTCTGTGCTCACCTTGTGCACTCTTCTAGACCCAGAGGCAACACAAGTGCTTTTTGAGTGACCTGGAGGTTCTGTTGGGGAATTTCAGGAATCCTGTCTCTGCTCATGGGTTCATGTGCAACAGCACCAACATATGTATGTGGGCAAATGCCCATGAAATCTTACTCTTAAAACAACTCAATCTGTAATTCAGCTGTTAAATTGTTCAGAATTTGTATTTCTGTCCATTTCCCCCTAGAAAACCCAGCACTTTTCCTGTGTTTTAACTGCTCTACTTGTTGCTACTTAGAAACTCCGGCTTGCCTATTTCAACAGGCGAACGACTCGACCCAGCAAAGACATGACTATAGCCCATTCAGATCTCTCTTTTATATCTATAGGGATATAAAAATCTGTCCCTAATTCACCAGAATTACCACGTCCAGCACAGCTGGTCCGTAATCCAAGCGTATGGAAAGCCATAGGTGGGCAGCCCGCCTACCGGGAGCGGTGAGGCTCTTCCAGCGCTGCCTGCCCGCGGGCTGCAGCCGGCAGACATGGCCATGCAGCACAGCCTTTTAAGGGAGAACTATCTATTCTGCCTTGGAATTCCTCACTAAATAGGGTGTTGCGGGCAGAGATGCGCTCGCTAACTGGATTTTTACTTCTCCTTGCAGTGCCTGATGAGGAAAATCCCCCTGCTCCCATCATGTACTGGCGTTTCTGCTCCAGATAATATCTTCTGTGCATAATAATTTCCACAGTCTGAGGGAGCCTTGTCAGCACGGCGTGAATTTGTCCACCTTTAATCAGCGTTCAGGCAGGAGAGAGGCTCCCCACCCCTGTGCTTGGGTTGGTGTGCAGCCTCTGCCGCTCGGGAATGGTTTGCTCTCTCCGCAGCTCAGCCAGAACTGCATCAGATTGTTTGGGAAGTCAGCGGGGCTGCCGGGTACCAGGATAAAGTTCTTGAGAAGGCGTCATTGCAAGAAGAGTGAGTACTGCACTGTGTGTTGCACGGAGGCTGCGGCGTTTGTTCTGTAACTGCGGGACCGGTAACCTTGTAGGCATAACTTACTGCCCTATGCTCCTAAATTACTTTTGAATTTCACCTGAATCCCTTTTGCTTTCTTCATTGCCGTAGAATTATGAGCGGACTTAATATCTTCAGATATTTAATCTCTTTTTCAGTAGCCTTGCTTCTCACTCGGGCAAAACTCTTCCAAAAAATACCAGGCTGATTTTTGTATTTCCTTTACAGCTGACAGTGCGCACAGGAACCACACTTACGGCCAGTCACTGATTAATTTCCTGCTTGAGTGCCACAAAATATTTTCAGAAATGGAAAGAGATAAAGGGCAAAATGCTAAAGCTACCAGTGCAGTGGGTGATCTGAGGAAAAGCTGGCAGACCTGGGCAGAGGATCACATCGAGTATCAGAGGAAGAATCCGTTCAGCAGTGACGACAGGCTTGCGTCTAAACCTGCGCATACTCACAGAGGAGATCCTACCTATGGGAGACCCCCTGAAGGGTCTCGGACAGAGCAGAGAGGGAAAGATGCTCACTCACACGTGGGTAAGGAAGTAGAAGAGCTGTGCTTGATCATCAGAAGAACTGGAGAGGTGGGAGAAGATGGACACGTGAGGGTGACATTCGGGCAGCTGTTTGAAACGTATGTGACTATTTCCAATAAAGTAGTGGGAATCTTGTTAAGAGCCAGAAAACATGGTCTGGTTCATTTTGAAGGTGAAATGCTTTGGCAAGGAAAAGATGATGATGTGGTCATCACTTTACTACAATAAGGCTTTGTCCTGGAATGAACTTTGTTGCATGCTTCCATTTAGAAAAACATCTAGATATCATCTTCACAGTTTTTGGTTACAGAATTTCAACTCAGCTACCTACTGGGACACAAGCAGGAAAGGAAATGGGCAAGAAGGATAAAGCATATTTTTGTAAAAATGGTAGAGATTTGGGCAGAAAGTGCAGATTATGAGCTACTCCATCATGCTGACAGCAGATTTTCCTTATTATCATCTACTACCAAGTACATGAGAGTCCTTCAAATAACTCTGCTGGCCTACTGCTTTTAGGTTACTGAAATTATAAATTACTAACTTGCTATCCTTCAACACTGATTCCTGCAGGTTGTGAAGTACTTACTGCGTGGGAGAATGGGATTTGTAAAACGTGGAATTGAAAACTCTTGTGGGAATTCATATACTTCTTCAAACAAAGAGCCTGGTATATAACAAAAATTTAGGTTCAATCTCACATGGTTAAACTGAATAAATGGAAGTTATTTTCATGAAGTAAATGGAAATTCCCAAACTTAAAAAAATGTCACAGGAAGGATACTTGATGGTTCCTAAATCAGTTGCTTCTTGCTTGGATTTTGGACAGCTGCACTAATTCTGGTATTTAATAGTCTAATCTTACAATCGTATCGTCTCCAAACCTTCCTGTCTCTTGTTCTTTTTGTTTTCTATCTCACACCATTTTTACCTTTTCTGTTCTTCTAACACTTCAGGAGAAGTCCACCAAGCTCTGCAGCCTTACTGGCAAATTCAGCTATTCCCCTTCATAGAAGGTAGGGTGCCACAATGTAAAGACACAGAAGTCAACAGAAACTCTCTATTGGGGCACCTGTGCATTCATAAGGAACAAAAGGCTCTTCTTTCACCAAAATGCAGCAATGTTTTTTACGAGAGGAGGGATACTGTAGTGCCAAATGCTTAAATAAAAGAACAGCAGAACAGTCCCATACCTCATTTACCTGTTTCAGAGCAGAGTTGTGAGCTCTTCAGAAAGAAAAATAAAGGATTAGTTATGTAAAATTGTAATAGTACTATGAAAAATAACCAGGAGCTGTATTTACAGTAGCTCCCACCAATAAAGCTGTATAATTAGAAATCTAATGTTCCATTTTTTAGCAGTACAAATAGAAGCATCTGTGTGGCGTTAACTACACTACTTGATGGGTCTTTAAAGTAAGATACTGTCTTGCATCAAAAGGATATTAAAATTTAATTTAAATTTGGAACTTGATAAAAGTGATGTGTAATTTTATGCTATTTATATAAAAGAACTTCTATTGCAAAAAGCATGAAAGAATGGAGTTTTGTTTTGGTGCTGTCATCCAGTGGGGATTTGCACCAAACTAAGTCTTTGGCTGAGAATTTCAATTTTACCCTGCCTTCTTTTTTTTTTTTTTTCTTGTGAAAGGACAATGAAAAGAGAGAGAAAAAAAAGAAGGAATAAATTAATGTGCTGAAATAAGTATATCTGAGGAACAGGGCAGTCAGATGCAGGAAGAGAATGGGTTTTAATCACCACATAATTTTACCACATTGGAAAAGGGGGAATATGTGCTGCACCAGGCACTGTTGGTGTGCTCCCTTAGGTTTCAAACCTACTGCTTCTTTCTAAACAGATCTACATCTTGCAGCTGAAAAAGGAAGACGTAGTTTGTGACCTTACCATATCTAAAATGCTTCGTTCTTTTTGGAAAAGCATTTCCTGCCAAAGGACACGAGCACCCCTCATGGTATTTCAGCTCCTGTTAGAGGAAGTCTTCACATGCATTCAGATTTCAACACAAATTGAACTTTTTATAGTGCAGGTATGGAATGAGTTTTATTTAATTCTAACAATTCTGAAATCCACTCAGTTCTGCTGTAGTGTCAGTTCATAACTTGCAGGAAGCAGCATCAGGCACTTCAAGTGTCACCAGCTAACTAACAGGATGGCACTATCAGGAAAAATAATACATTGCTGGGCGTTGTACAAATTATTAATTGCAAGACACACATGAGGCAGTATGTAGCCTGAGCACTGTAAGATGCAAGTCCAGCTCACATAAATTTATTAGATTTTAATTAAGGCTGGCTCACATAGTTAAAAATCAGCAATCTAGGCTGTCACTGCCACATAAGTGATAGATGCTTGAGCACATCTACAAGCACTTTAAGTACACCTCTGATCAAAACAGAAGCAGAGCAAACGATAATGACATGGTCATACCTACTTTGTAAGCAACTAAAAAGAGCTTGCTCTATTACCATATTTTTAATGAAACCAAGGATTACTATATAACAAAAATATTACTTATAGAGGGATTTTTTTCAACAGTTACAGAGACATGTTTCCAAGCTGCCAGCTTTAGATGAGCATTCTGGAAAATGTGACTGAAATCTTTCTGTGTCCCCATGCAATGATTATAAACACGGAGCTGCCAAACCGGCTCAGCACACAGGTTGACAAATCCAGTCCTGTGCTTCCAGCAATAGCCAGTATTTCAAAAAAAAAGACAAAAAGACAGCTGATAGAACTGGTCAGCTTGTCCTTTGGTACACTCTAGAATAAAAAATTACTCCTGAAGCCTCTATAGTCATGAAGGCATCATATCTAATGCACATGACTCAGTTTAGCTACAAGTTTTACAAAGTTATACTTCATCTGTGATTAGATTAACATCTACAGATGAAATAGGAATTTAAACTTTTCAACATGTAACTATTTTTTTTCAGCAGGCTCCCATTAGAGTAAGTGGAACAAAATTTATTAAATTATTTTTGCAAAAATTGTAGCATGTGAGGGGTTTTAGTATTACAGATTATTTTGAGTAGTAAGTAAACCCCAAACTTCTAAAAGGTGTTCTTGCCCTACTAAGCATCTTTCAGCTGTTTAAATCTCTCCTAAACTTCACTTTGTGACAGATTACCTCAGTAGTCTTTCTTTCCACTTGAAGCCTGTAAACTCTGCATTTGTTTTGGACTGTGTATCATATAGGGATTATCTGTGGTTTGTTTTGTCAAACACTGAAGGCACTGTCACCATTTCAATAAATGTTGCACATTAGTTTGAAATGACAAGTTTTTATGCAGCATTTTATTGTTTAAAAGTTTCTCAAATTTCAAGTACAATTTTCACTGGTTGGCTCCCATTTTTCTACTTTTATTCACAACTCACACTTAAAAAGACTTTGGAATATGCTGAAGAATTATTACCAATTTAAGCACAAATTCTTTTTATTTTTAACAGCATTTTATGTGTATCTGTTTCATCCTTTCAGCATAAAAGCATTATTCACTGGGTTCGTGTTAGGTTAGGAGTTTATGTAAAACCATTGAGCAAAACAGTACAAAAAAAGCTTTGTCATTCCTAAACATGAGGTCAAAAAAGCAGCTTTTCTCAAGACTGCTAATACTGGATCAAAGAACAGAGCCAGCAGCAGTGGCTAAAAAACTTTCCTTTGCTTCTCCAGGCTCTTGGAGAGTAAAAGCTTCTGAGTTCATGCTTCTTATTGATCTTTGCTCCTTAGAAAGCTCTACAGATGATTTATGTTTTAAAATTACTAAAAGCTCCTATAGAAGACAGTGACAAAGTAAATAGGATCTGCCCATTGTCTCTTCCAGGGGCTAGCCAGTAATTCAGAAATGTATTGGAAGTATTAGGTTAGGCTTTTCAGAAAGTATTTCTTTACCTAATTAAAAAAATTATCTGCAGAGTTCAAGAATGCTTGTCAATGCAGAAGGAAAACAGACCACGGTTCTGTGCTGAAAAACACTAATGAGAGGCTGAGCATTCCTCTCAGTAATTAGTGTGCCTCTGTTTAATGCATTGCTGTTTCAGCTGTTCTGAGGCCTGGCTGTTGCTGTCAGGGAACATGGGATTTCCCCATCTTTCTCATCAGCAAAACTCTGGAAGTGACATTATACCCAGATTTTTACCTTCACAGTCTTGTCATTCATGGGGTCTATGATGGTTTTAGTTCCCAAAGCTGAGATATAAAAGTTGGCCTCTGGGCTTTCATATACATTTGACAACATACAGAGTCTGGCAGGGATGGAGGTAACTTCTTTGAGAGCATCCCAGGTTTTGGGTGTGACTGGAAGTGTTGGTAACACAGTAGTTCTGGTGATTGCTGAGCAGTCCAGACACAATGCCAGGCCCTTCTTTCTCCTGCTCTGCCCCCACAGTGGGCAAAAAGCTTGGAGAGAGCACAACCTGCACACCTGACACTGACTGGCCAGCAGGGATATTCCATGACATACAATGTCTGGAATAAAAGCTTAAGAGAGGGCTTTTCTGGTGGTGGGGCACTACTACTGGCCTGTCTGTGGGAGGTCATGAGTGATTACCTTTGCTTTTTTCTTCCTCTTTCCTTCACACATTAAACTATCTTTATCTCAACCCCTGAGTTTTTTCATTTTGTTCCTTCTGTTCTCCCACCTCACTGTGTTAAGAGATGTAGAGTGAGCAAAGGGCTCACTAGAGTCAACCCCCACAAGCAACAATTCCATTGCACTGGAAAATCATCCCAAGATCAGCATTTATTAATCCTTTTCAACAACAGTTCATGTCGATATTTTAAATATTTCATTACATGTCACAAAAGTTAATTACAGATCAGAACACATACGTAGTAGTAACTCTTGAAAGTCCTTAATATTCAGGTTTTTCACTAAGTTAGGGCCAGCTCAAATCTCTTAATCTATTGCACAGTCAAAGTTTGGTGTCTTTTAAGTCTCACTTTTCCTATTAAATGTAACAAATTAAAACCCTAAAGGGCTGCAAGTGACATGTGAGTGCCCACTAATAAGAACAAGACATTAGGAAGAAGATCTTACAGAGAGGTGTAAACTCTGCCAGGCAGAAAATGCAGCAGGATGCAGAATATTATAACACATTGTATCACTAAGGCACAGGTGCTGGATCCATGGAAAACACAGAATATTATGTTCAGAGAAGCTTGCAGGTGCAACAGATGTTCTCACCTCAGCTGCATCTGAATGCATCAGGCAAAGGCACTTGGTCAGTTCAGCACCAAGACAAGCTCTGTGAACAAAGAAAATCCACTCCATGTGTTCTCGAGTTTTAACTTGCCAAACAGTCTGCCTTATTATGGTACTGAAAAACAAGTGCTAGCATTCCTGATTAGAGTCATGCAGCAAAGGCAAATGTTCAGCAGGTTCCTTAAGCCACTTGGCATGTTCCAATTTTGGGCTGAGTCCCTGCTATCCCAAAGTGAAATCACATTGCTCTTATGTAAGTCTGTCACACACACACACACACATTGCATTTCAGGCCAGCTTTTCCTGTGACTTCATTTAGAATCCAAATTTGGCCAGGGCATTAGTAATCTGCAAGGGACTTCCAGTGAGAATAAGATCAGAAAATCTGGAGTTTTCTATCTACTGCCATGCAAAAGAGCAGTGTATTAAATCCATTCTTCTGAACTCTTCACATTCTTTGTAAACATACAGTAATTAATTTCAAACACTATGCACATAAGAGGGAAAAAATCTTTAGGTCTATTTACACATAAACTATATTCTATGTTATACAGCATTATCACATTTTGGGCACATATTGAATTCACTTCTAATGTGTCACTGTAATGCAAACAAGTCAGGTAACATCGAAGTGCTTTAGCACCAGAAAGTCAGTACTGTACTTCCAGCAATGTACCTACTCATCACTAGGCATAAGTAACAAATCATACAAGTGCAGATGGGAACAAATGTTTGAAATGTTACCTGCAATCCCAGAACAGTGCATCTTGAAAATGAAAGCTTGACTCTGCAACAAATACTCCCTTTGGTACCATTCACATGCTGTTGGTTGTAACTCGTTGCCTTGGTTGCAATACATTCTGCTACTACACTTTGCCTTTTAACAGGAAGAGTTCTTTGCATGTGTGCATATGTGTGTATTATGTATGTATAAAATTATAACTAAAATACATCACGCTATTGCCAGGGAAGTATACAGACTGACATTTCTGAATGGAAGAATTACGGTAGCAGCTACAATTTCTGTGTATATTTCCTCATAAGGAACTAAAGCTTTTTTTATCCTGGGATATTATTGGCAACATCAAACTGTGCAACCTTAAATCAGAGCTAACAGACCAAACTGGCTGACGACACAAGCTTTCAGCTGGCAGCATTTTGAGTTTGCAGTCTCTCGATCAGTTGTTCAGCCTATGAAAGAGAGAAAGCAATCCATTAGCTACACCGTGGGCCTTCAGTTTACTGAAAATTCCATTTTAATAACAGTGACACTAACAGAGCATTTGCCTTTCACTTTTATGGATAAAGCGTACAGGAGAAGCAAAATACAATGATTCCTTTCAAGAGCAGACTCACAGTTTCCACCAAACACTCATGAGGTGATCAGAAGAGGAAACATAACCTATGGGGGTCAGAGGAGGTCTGAGCAAATAAACAGCAGATCTGTTAAAGCACTGTGACTTCAGGGACCTCAGAAGACAGCAGTGCTTGGAACAACCAAGTGGTGAGGCCTGGGATGCTCTGGGAGCCGCTCCAGAACAGCGTGCTGTGTTTTCTCATCACCCTCCCAGCCGCACCACCAGCCACGCACGCTGCTCTGGGAGGGAGGGCGTTCACGTGTGTGATTCCTGTCATGAGCCACCACCTCGTTCTTTGGTCACATCACTGCACCAACACATACTTTTGTCATCATACATGATGGCTATTTATGCATCATGGGCGGCACTGGGACAGCTGTACTTCGTACATGTAACAGCACCAGCTCCCAGAGCCCTCAGGAAGGCTCAGGGCAGGAGGAAGTCTGCCAACAGGCAGGCCAGATTGGGCACGTGGAGGCTAACAGGGGCACTTCTGAAACAGATCAATTTACTGTCAGCCTTTGCTTCTTTTTGCCAGTCCTACTGAATTTATCTTTTAATTTGATCTAGTGCTTGAGGCTTTATTAAGATCTCCAAAGGAACTACATTAAAGGGTGAGATGCTCAAGTTTGGCAGACATATTTTAAATGTCAAGAGTAAAAATGCGATCAGCTACTTCAGGTAGGAGCAACTCAAGAGGACTTCAGTAATTACTGCAGATTATTTATAAATAAAGCATGCATCAACTGAAAATTATATTATCTGAATCCTGTTTTGCATTCTTAAACAACCACATTCAAGACACTATAACTAAAAAAACAAAACCACCACCAACCCAAGAACATTTTCCAACCTGACAGCAGGGCAAAATACCAAAGTGCATCCATACTGGACAACCAGACTTAGTATGGATCTCCCTGAACTAATCCAAGCTAATAAGCAGTAGAACTACACAGCTATATGTATTTGAGGGACAAATATTTGTAAGATGCTCAGTAACACAGCAGACACATCTGCTTTTTTTGAGCTAGGAGTGAACTTCAGCAAGGTCCCACTGTGAAGAAGCTGTGTTTCTTCTCTTTAAGTAAGAAGCTGTCTATATTTTTTAGACGAGACAGACCTTTTTCAGCAACTTTGATCTGGGGAGGTGCAATGATACCAGTAGCCACCTTGCAAGGACAGGTGCTTTGCTGTATCAAAGCAGTGAGAGTGAGGTTTAGATCTCTAGAGAGAGTTTTTCAAAGTGCTTTAGTAGTGTCAGTTAAGTCTCATTGCTGGCATAAATCAGTACAAACAAGGTTTTTGTAAAGCAGGCACTAGGTTTAGTCCAAACATGACAAGATGAGAAAAACCACATGAAGTGATAAATGCAGTCATTAGGTGGATATGTTTTCACCTACACAGGGTTAACCAGGTTATGTGCAAAACAGTCCATCACATTGGAATACAGCCTTTTATATTAAAACCCAAATACTTATCAAGTGTGCCCAGAAGCACATCACAGAGCCTGAGCTTCAGGCGAGATCCAGAACGACTGTATTGTTTGCTGTTGGTTATTAGCACTCCATTCCCCTTAATAAGCATAAATATTAAGGTTTTTACCTTTATTTTTTCTCAGTTAATGCAAAATATACATAACTGAGAACTAAAGTAACAACAAAAATAATTGATCAGAGAATTTTTGGACACAGTTAAAAGCTTAGCAAGGCATGGCATTTTCAGCTCACAACTGAAAACCTACGGCAAAGCTCACCTACACTTACCGTGATAAACCAGTAGGAATTGATTCTGTAGTAGATCCTGGATAAGAAGCCCAACTGACTGGCTGGGGCCAGGACATGGAGATGCAAGTGAGCTATCGAGCAGAAGGGAGGCCAGTGAAAACCCATCCTTCAGAAAAGGAAAAGAAGTACAGGACAGTGGTGACGTTAATTCAGGAACAGGTGGAACACTGCAGGTTATTTAACATGATCCACAGAACTAAGAACTCGTTGCGTTTTTGTTGTACATAGAAGCAAGAACAAAAACATGCCCTTTCATTATACCACAAAAAGCTCTTCAAAAGTTCATTCATGTCCTCCTTCACATCTCTGTATTTAAAACACATTTTTATAAGAAGGATTTAAAAGTATCTTAAATGTATCCTATCTAGTTTTCAGCTGGAAAGCCAAGTATCAATCTTCATCATGAGAGCCAGCTCCCTATTTCTCTACCGTGCTTAAATTATGTAACAGTTTATTTCAGCTATTAAGGGCCTTAAACTGAAGTGTCCAGCACCAAAATCTAGGGAATTCTGGTATGACTGAAACACAATGTAGTGCCCTGCTTCAGTAGGCCAAAGTTTACCTCTCTGCTGGCATCTAGGATTTAAAGCATATTTGCAGCAGATAATGAAAGAGCAGCCTCTTTGGTAAGTTGTTGGAAGTGCCCTCCCTACTTCAGGATGTGTTCAAGAAAGAACCTCAGAGCTGGAACCCAATTTGTGCCAGAACTTTATCAGAAAAAAAAAAGTTTATATCCAATGCCAGTAGATTTTAATTGAGAATTCATGCAGTAAGTGAAATGTAGGCCTGATTTCTTCCAAAAATCACAGTGCAGGCTCTGCCACCATCTCTAAAGTAACATTCTGAAAAGTAAAAAACACACTCAACAGAAAGATGGAAGGTTTCTATTACATACCTTACATCATTCAAGTCACTAAAATTATTCTTCTGGAGAACAGCTTTTCCAACTTCCATCATTCTCTTCACTATTAAAACACAAATAAATTTCATTTTTAAACGGTATTCTTCAGATTAACTCCAACAGATGACTCTACATTGACATCACAGACATGGGTTTTTCAAAATATAAACACTGTAACTCCTCCTAGTCAAACAAAAGACAATCAAGAGTGTGTCTGAAATGATTTACTTGAAAATTGCCACTGGTACCAACTTGCACACCTGCAATGCTCTCCAGTGTGATATTATTGTGAGAACTTTGGCCAAAGCCATGCTATCACCACACCCTTATTAAAAAACCCAACAAGTACTGATTGGTCAGAATGATGACTTTACACTAATCCCAGTGTTGTATCTCTACACAGCTACAGGACTTCGATCTCCAGGTCCTGTGAAGCCTGGAGTACATTTCAGAGACGGTACATAAATTTAAATTAAAATAAAACTGTCAGTCTTTCTTATTACTAGCACACAGTTTCATTATCACTGAACAATGCAGTAACACCAATACAAAAACTCAAGGCAAAAGTCAGAGGAATTGCCTTGAAGCCAAACACATACAGAAGCTCTTTGGTTTTTTTTCTGGAGAAAACTACCCTATGTTTACAAGAGAAATACAGTGACGCATGATTTGCAAAATGCAACTATTTTCTTGCATCACCTGTAAATTTCCCTAAGGTGGAATTTCTTCATGGAGTTTCTTCTGTTACTCAACACACTTAGCTAGCCGTATCTGGTGAAACAAATTCCAGGACAATGTCCTCTTAAGGGGAATAAAACCAAAATAAGCCTAGCAGCAATAAATAATGGCTTCAACAGTTCAGAATTTCTTTTTTCAAAAATTTTTAAAGTTAATTGAAACAACATTTCTCTTTTTCATCTCACTCCCTTTTTTCCTGACAAACAATGCAGCACTTATCTGAAAGTTTACACTTTATAAAATTCTCCTGTAAGCTCTTAGAATTGCACATGCATATCTAAGAAAATGCAATGAAGCAGCACATAAATGCTTTAAAAATAAAGCTGTATTCAACAAAGTGCAGAGGCACCTATACTCCATGCAAACTGCAATGTTTTTCCAGGACTGCACCAAAAAAAAAAAAAAAAAAAAGTGCCATTCTAGACCAGCACACAGAAGTACCGAGAAAGGGTAAGTCCCTACCTACACTCACTCACATCAGCTATTTCCATGTTTACAAATAGCCTCCAATTCACCTGACAACCCCTATTTCAGGCTGTGAAAACCTATTTTCCTTTAGGTTAGGCACACAGCTGCAGCCTTACCTAGAGGTATGTGCTCTGTCTTCAGTGTTTTGCAGTTTCCCATGTGCTTCACGGGCACCACCAGGTAGTGGTGCGGGGCACCAGGTTTTATATCTCTAAAGCAAACAAGGTCTTCATCCTAAAAAAAGGATGCAAACGTTTTAAAATGGGTTAGGACGACGATAGTGGCACAGAGTAGATAACAATGTCCATATGCCACATATCGATGCGATACCAAAGGTCATAGTTGACACGACTAGCAATAAAAGCTGAGTGTTTTTGGGAGTCAGCCTCCAGGCACGGTGCGCGCCCGCTGCTGACCTTCCGCAGTCAGGATTCCTCGGCGCCAGCTTTGAGGCTTCCGCCTGCCGCGCCAGCATTTACGGGAGGCACGGTGCTTTCCGTCCGAGCGATGTTTCCCCGCTCTGCCCATGCTGCAGCTGAGGGCCCTCTGAGCCCTCAGAGCCGCCGCCCCCCAGCCTTAGCTTTGGGCCAGCCCGTGGGGGAGCGGGAAGGAGAGCGGGCGCCCCTCACCCACCTCGCAGTGGAGCAGCGCCGTGCCCGGCTCCTCCCGGCGGGCGATCCTGCAGAACACGCACTTCCCGTCGTAGCCCTCGCGGCCGCCATTCCCGGCTTCGCTCCCCTCGGCCGCGGCGGCGGCACCCGCGGCCTCAGGCCCGGCCATGGCCCCGCTGCCGCTGCCGGCGTCCCGCCCGCCGAGGGAGGAGCGCCCGGCCCCGGAGGCCCTGCGGGCACCGCCCGGCTCCTCCCGCCGGGCACACGCGGAGGGGAACCGGGGAGCGCCGACCAGCAATCACCAGAAAAAAAAAAAAGGGGGGGGGGAGGGGGGAAATAAAACCATGTGAGTGCATTCTGAGTTCATTAAAAGTGGAATTGCCGCGGGGGAAAAAAAAAAAAATCAAACACGCAGTAAAGAGGGAGGGTAGAAGGATAATAAGTGCCTATGATGCTGGATCTTTCTCGTTTTTCACCAGTTACGTCCAGCAATTCATTGATCAATGCAAACCGAGGAAAAACTTTCGGGAAATTCAGACGTTTTGCCCCTATAGTTCAAGTTACTTGGATTTTTATATGTGCACAAATAATCTTAAAACACCATTTCAGAAGTGTTGCAATTTATTCAGGGTCACTAATATAATTCCAGTAATTTTTCCAACTGAGTCTACATTTTTTCTTTTACACTCCCAGCAGTGAGGGCTAAAATCTGATGTTAGTCCTAACTGCATAAGCTGACAGCCCTGAAATTGTTGGCTGCTCACGACAGCTATGCTAATTCACAGCCAAAGTAAGGTATTTCATAAAATCACAGAATAGTTTGGGTTGGAAGGGACCTTAAAGATCATCTCGTTCCAACAACCGTCCCTGCCATGAGACCAGGTTGCTCCATCCAGTCTGGCCTTGAACACTTCCTGGAATGGGGTATCCACAACTTCTCTGGGCAATCTATTCCAGTGCCTCACCACCCTCCTATCAACTACTGAAGCTAACAGGGGGTATTGGTAAGCAGTAGTTAACCTTCGAGTTCTAAAAACGTTTTCTTAACAGTTTGTATTTAAAGTCATTTGCACTGTTCCTTAGACTAGAGCTGCAGAACCACTGACCCTGCAACTTAAATGTTTTCTTCATGCAGCTCAAAAGGCACAAAGTGCTTGTCCCAGAGGTGACAGGCTACAGTGTTTTAAAAGCTAATGAGATGAAAAATTTAAGACTGAGATTTTATTTTTTAGAAGCAAGCTGTGCCTGTACAAACAGGACGTGGTTGGCTGTTGTACCTGAAGTAGCTCACTTGCCAGATGTGCCAACCTGCAGAGTGCTAGGGAGTTCCTTTGCAATGACTTAACCTGCTCCTTTTCTCTGTTACAAACAGGCAAATCAAATCTTTACAGTTGACGATTGAGGGTTGTTCTAAATGTAACTAGACTTTCCTTTGCTCTAAAGCCAGCCTTTGTGCAAAACATCCAACACAAAACCTGCACTTAAACCAGCACCAAATAAAACATCTGCAATTCCTTGGGTACTGACAAGCCTGATTTGTGAGTGGGTATTTGAACACGGTCCTGAATGAAAAATCTGTATCCAAGTACCACTGAAAGAACACATATTTGATGTTGCAAGAACCAGATGTTGTTCCTCCTGGGAGAAAAATTACTAGTGACCATAATTTTCCAGTTACTTTAGGAAAGTTGTTGCTGCCATTTCACTCAGAGCAGGGCTCATGGATAGTACACTTGTTCAATTTCACATGTAATTGTAGTTTGTTTTCTTTTATTGCCACTGCTCTATACAATGAAAACCAATAAAACCCAAGAACCAGGTACTTTTAAGACATCTTTTCTTTGCTTGGCTGGACATAAAAATGTATGTGAACACTGTGGAAATATGGAAAGGGTGCATACAAAAATGATGCACATGGATTGACTTCTGGGAAGAGGTTGGTCAAAAAAGATAAGGGGATATACGTCATTCACTGCAGCTGAGAGTAGCAGCAAGAACTACCAGGTAACTGCTAACTGTTTTCTGGCATTGCTTAGCCCTTTGTCACAGTCTGTCTCAGAATGAATTCAAAACACATCTCTCTTTAAGGACACACCATACTACACACAAAAAACTCCCAAACCCCAAAACCAACCTCACCAAAATCTCCAACCTCCATATCTGTGTTTGTAAAATACAGTATTGTTGAAATTCTCTTTTTATGAGGTGGCACAGGTATTTGTCAGCATAACCTGTAACTTAAGCTGCATCCTTTCATCTTTAAAATGTTTGTAAATAAAAGATAAATCATCTGTAACAAGTTTCTGAATGCATAAATTCCTTTATTGAAAATATTGTGATAGCACTGCATTACATATATTCAATATTCATAGTTTCAAGGGTCACAGAATTTTGATTGAACAACACTGTTTTGAATATAGACCACAGCGTTTAGATATGCTTTGACAAGGATAATATAATGGAATAAGTTGTAGGTAGCAATAGTGAAATGTATGCAAAATGTTGAACTTGGTTTCATTTCGTTTGTTGTGGGGATTTTCTGTTGGGTGTTTGTTTAATTGGGTTTTTTAACTATTAAGTGGTATTCTCCCACCATTTAAAAGAGCAAAGAGTGTTAGATAGTCTGGGTATCTTCAAAGCATTATGCTGTTAACAACTTCCAAAATATTTTTAAGCATTACCAATAAGAACTTTATTTATGGTTGTAGTAGACCACAAAGAAAGGAAGCGTGAAAAGCTCATGTGCAGCGTGTTACAGGCTTACTGTGCATAGCATTGCTTTTTTTGGACTATGAAACTTCTGTGCAGGATTAAGACTTAGAAATGCTTTTGAAAGAAAAGCAATTGGCTTTTTTTTATTATTTAATCTATTCAAAAAGGAAAGAGCAGTAACTGAGTTGTATTACTCAGTTAATAATATTCCAACATTGGACTGTCCTGTTTTAATGCACACTACTGTCTCTAAAACCTGCCTTTCTCAGGACAGTGAAACATTCAAGTCTAAGGGCAGGACAGCATCCCAATATTAGTTAGGCCTGGATTGTGTAAACAAAACCACAGCTTAATGGCAAAGCAGAATTCCTTACCAAGCAGTGAAGATTGCCAGTCCTCCCTCACACTCTCCCCATTTACCAAATGTTTTATAATTTTGTAATATATTTTATTCGTAAAATAATTTTTACAAATTTTGTAATATAGAATCTTTTCAGCTTTGGCAGTGGGGAAGGGGGAAGTATCTGATAATTTCATTAAAAATAAGCAAGAATATTTGGTTGCCTGTCAAATCCTAAACCAGACTGCTACTTGAAGTATTTTTTTAAAGGAAATTATATAGGTAATTATTAGGAAAACAAGTTTTACACTAACGTGACCTGGCCTGTTAAGAAAAGACCTTTCTTCTCTAAATCTCTTTTCTCCTTAACAAATTCTTCAGTTTGTAGAGAAATGCTTATAAAAGCACAGTGGGTAGCTTATTTTTAATCATGTGGGGTGATACAGAAAACCAATTCTCTTAGAAATGTCCTTCATAAACAGTCAATTAATACTTGGGCAGGTGCTAAGAGCATGCTATCCCAATTCTGTGAACTGCAACAGAACTGATAAAGTCTACACCAGGGGGCAGTTGCCCAGTGTCTCCATACACTGCCAAAATAGTAATCTATTAACCGAAGTGTGACACCAGAGTTAAGAAGAAGCACTATCCACCTTCTCCCTCTTTTCAGGAAAAGAAAATGAAACAGAATTATGCACTCACGTGTTTCTGCCAGGAAAATGAACCCTCTAATTAGGGTATAATGAAAACCAAATCTCATTTACAAAATAAAAATATAAAAATTAACTTCAGAAATCAAATAAATTGATTCATAATAAATGCCAATGCATAAGAAACCTACCTCAATAGTAATTATCAAAATGAGATTTGAAACATTAAACAAAAAACCTCATAGCTAATACATTTACAAAAAAAAAAAATCGACTATACAGTAACAATAAATAAAATAATTTTAAAAACATGTTCCCTTAAGTGCTGTGTACACCTATTTCTGATTCTTTTCCATGGCAAACAGTATGCTGTAGATTTTGGTAAAGTAACCTTTTATTTTTGGTCAGCATTTGCATGTTGAACATAAATACACATGGAATGTACTAGACAGTTATAGTTCTTCCACAGGATCTTTTCACAGTTACATAAAAAGTTTTCAACTTATACATCATGAACGTTTTCATAAGCATTGTATCTTCAATGGAAGAGTGCTGAAGAGGAAGTAAAAAACACTTCAGAGTGATCTCTTACTGTTCTGTCTCTTACTGCCTCTCAAAACCAATTCTTTTATTCTTGGGTTGTTTGGTTGGTTGGTTTTTTGCGTAGTCATGCTCCGGTACAAACTTGAAGAAAAAGCGTGTAACATTGTGAGGCAGCCTGCACCTTCTGGATAGCTTTTAAGTGCCTAATGGATCCAGTCCTTAAGGCAGTCAGTGTTTCACTCAAATGTCCATACTTCTACATCTTGTATTATGAAATCTTCTTTCTTAGTTAAGATGTCATTATTGAAGGTGCTGCAGGAGTTGCTTCGCCCATGATACAAATCTGCATCTAACCATAAACCAAACCGGCCACTAGAAAGGAAATACACAACAGATCTGGTGTGATATGGAGCAGTAAAAGCACTGAAAGCTGTATAAACAATCAAAGAAGCGATACAGAGGAATCTAGGTGACTCTGAGGCAAAATGTGAAGAGCTCAGTCCTGGCAAAGCACTCACCAAGCAGCTCGTGGAGCAGTCCCCTTGCTTTTGTTTGCACCAGTGAGCGAGGCAGTGCATAGGACCCTGTGAGTGCCTGCAGCCCTGGGCCACCCAGCTGCTCACACTGCCAGCTGTGGCTACACCAGGGCACAGACCCTGGGGTCCCTTCCATGTCTGGAGGTGAACAGAGCACCTTCTGGTTATCCACTCCAGATGCAAACTACACCCAGCTGACCCATAGTGCAACCTCCAAGTAATCTTTAGTTGGTTGTATAGCCTTAGCCCTTGATTTTGTACCTACTGACCTTTGAAACTCATGACCTGATTATGCCCTGTCTATATCCTTGCTCTGTGCATCAATAGAAAAACAAGAACTTAGTAAGGACCACGTGATAAACCCTAGAAACTGGTGGCAAAATTACCACTAGGGATTATCTTCCGGTGACAAACCACTTCAGCAATGAGTGATGTATCTACCCAAAACATCTGTTTTTTTCCTGACTAAAAACAACCCCAACGCTGCAACAAACCCTACTTGCCAAACATAAGTCACTCTAAGCAAACAAAATTGCTCTCAGTCTGTAACAGAAATCAGATTGCTGAGGTATCTCCACTAAACAGCTTACTAAAAGTAAGTTCAGCCACTTTACTGGTAAGTTTTTCTTGCACCTACTATTGTCCCTATTTCCATTTAAAATTTGGAAAAAAATCTGGCTATATGATTTGAAAACCAAACACTCACTCACCCTCCACCTCCAAGCTCCAGAGAGGTAGTGTCTCCGTTGATGAAGTAGGTGTTTTCTCCACTCCATTTAAATACCTGAGGGGGGAAAAAACACGAACATATTTGGACTGTGAGGATTCTTGTAACCTCAAACTACTGGGCACCTACTCAGCAGCTAAGAGGTGTGGTCATCTTTTATCTTTTCCTTGAAAGGGGAAAAGGTAAGGTAGAAAGTAACGGATCAATACATATTTTAAACTATGAACAAAGCACCCTAACCCTTACTTGAAATTCTGCTTCCCTCTCTAAATCAAGTGGTACCCTCTTAAAAAGGAACGATATGTTCAATACGGAAAAAGTGCATAATAAATGAGCATAAATGAGCATCAAGGGGTATTTCAGTAGCACTCTTATCTCTGTTTTGTTGTCACTGTGATCCTAGGAATGCATGAAATATCCTATTCTTGAAGTCATTGCCTTCCAAGGTGAGTCTTTGACAGTCCACTCCATAACTCCTTCCTACTTCCCCCTTCAATTCATTTAAAACCCTCCCCATATCCTTATAGACTGTCCTCTCTTCAGATAATTACAGACACTTTTGCTAAAAGTATTGCATTGAAGCAATGAATGATTAACTGCATTTATCAACATCTGGCACATCTTCTACATTTAAACATGCTATCATCATAAAAATCTCATAAATGTTTCAGAAGTGGAACCCAAAAATCTTATTTCAGAAAGTGGACACCCACTTACCTTGAAATGTGGACTGAATGTGTAGAGGAATGTTTCACCAGTGCCATAGTAATGGTCACTAAACCTGAAGGGATGTGTAGCATATGCTCCAAATATCTGTCAGAATAAAATGATTAGGCTACTTTTGGGGAAATTTTGCAGAATTCAAGACAAACCCCCCCCAAACATTTCAAAATATTTTCTAAGAACAACTGAGCTGATTTTTAAGTTAGAAGAAGCAACTAGTGAAGTGTATCAGATCTGCAGGTATTTCTTGATGTCTTCTGTATCCTGCAAGTTAAAAGCCAGATGACAACAATGGCAGCAGCATCACTGACTCTAGCAGCTACTAAAGATGAGATCTCCAGAGAGGCATTGCTTGTGACAGCTCCTTAACTGAGATACCTAAGAAAGGTATTTCCAAAGGCACATCTGCACTCACTGCAGTCCTAAAGCTTTTATTAGTGCTGAAGTACTTTCCTGTGGCAATTCTAAGTTTGGGCAGTAGAAAATATAAAAAGAGTACACCCATATCTTATTTTGGTATGACATCGCTTCATAGTATGAGTAGCATTTCTTAATGATCACTTTCCAAAAGGCTGCCCTTTCTGCTCCACCCCCACTGCACAAGCGCTCCTTACCTGGTTGTCCATATCCTTGATGACAAGGAGGACGGGACTGTCGAGAGCAGCGGATTTGCGGTACAGAGTCTTCAGGCTGGTGCCGTGCTCCAGCGTGCTGTATGCCAGGCGCCACGGGTAGCCCTGCACCCGCGCGGGCAAGCGCCGGGCAAGCTGGGCAGGGAGAGGGAATGAGGGAAACGGTTACACAGCAACACCCCAGCCTATTCTCTTTCTCACACTCAACAGAGACAGCACCACATCCAAGAAGGAAACCTGAGGGTTTTCCAGCCATACCTGCTCTATGTGCATGTTCTCCAGGAGAGCGCTGTGATGCTTTAGAATAGGCAAAGTATCATCATCTTCTTCTTCTTCTTCATAGTAACTGCAAACGCTCTTTCGTCGTTTAGCTTCTTCGACAGTAATGATCTGTGGCAAGAGAACAAGTGTCCAATCTAAAGCACAGCTCTTACACAGCTCTTAACCCTCTGTTGAAGGCAATTCATTTAAAACTTACTCCTCGGCTGTCACACTGTTTGGAGAAAAAACACCATATGGGATAATTTATCAAGCACAGGTACCCACAAGTAAATGGAGAAAATATTTAGCTGGGGTTCAGTGCCAGCATGGCACATAGGAAACAACAGCAAAAACTCCGAAATGGAGCTGATGAGAAAGAAAAGGGGAAGCAACAAGGCCTAGCTACAAAACAGACAGGAAACCTAAACTGTCTTTTCCTTCCATGATTGTATCACCACAGTGGCGTTATCGTGGAGCTGGAATTTCAGGATGCAGTTGCTGAGACCACTGTGCTCTGCTGTGCACCTCGCTGCCAATAAGGCTTCCAAATGGCTTTCATGTTGCACATGGATCAAGCTTTGCATAACTCCTCCACACCTTCATCATCACTGCTGGGACTTGCAGAAGCTGTCCACAGAGACAATTGCGTAGAGATGCCTGGAGGTCCTACACACACCTGCCCCTCAGGCAAAAAAAGCACATGTGCTAGACTGACTCCAGGTGTGGATTTAACCACACAACAGAGCACAGAAGTTTTGCACGATGACCAGGGCTGGTGAGGAGCTCAGGCAGCCCTAATACCCTCAGTCACACTGGGCAACCCCAGTGGGATGATAGCCTCACATCTGCTGCATGCACTCATTTCAGGCCCACGCTCTCCTGCAGATGCTTGGAGCTGAGTAGGGCACCTGGGCACTGGCACTCAGTGCAGTGTCAGGAACAGAGAGGAAGGCAGGATCACAAGGCAAAATCCAGCCAGCAGAAAACACTGCTATGTGTCCCTGCACACCTGAGCAGTTACAGGTATTCCTGACCATGATACTGGAAGAGTTCTACAGCTTCATCCTCTCCTTCCAGCCTCTCCTTCTGAGACTGCAGATAATCCTGTGCTGGAAAATTTTTCATATGGTCAACTTTAGGGAAGGTTTGCACCGCAAAATTATGGTAATTAAAAATCAAAAAACCGTCCGCAACAAACTGTTCAAAGAAAACAATCTTTCTACTTATATCATTGTTCTTTTTGCACCTTCTGAGTGGTTTGCCTTCCCTCATCTCCCAGACCATTATTTTATATATATATATTTGTTTTAATTAACACCTTTTAGACCTTAAATCAAAAGTACACAACTCCCCTTTTGAGGACTTTCTTTTAGGAATAGCCTCCCCTCCAGGAGTGGGGGAAAAGTATCAGCCAACAGCAAATCAACCAAGAGGTATCTGTAGCAAAATACAACCTAACTCACTTAGGCAACCAGAGAAAACCTATTAACACTGCTGTGAATTGCAAATTGGATCCAGAGACAGACAAGCCCCTGCCCTTTCTCTGCATACACATTTATTCAGTCTTTGAACTGCACATGTGAGTGAAGTTCAGTCAACAGCTACAGAAAGAGGCATCTGCAAGATCATGTATTTACAGACCACACAAAACAATAAATGGATGAAAAGAATGGACCACTTCAGGAACCAGATCTACAAAGTCTTTCGAAGTTTTTATATGGCTGAGAAAGGAAGCTACATGAGGCAGAAATGCCCCCATCTGAGTACAGAGCATGTTTGTTACTAGGACAGAAGTTCTGTCATCAGGTCCACGCTGTTCAAATGGGAAACAATTCAACATACCTCCACAAAAGGTTCCTCCTGGTCTGGTCTGGCACAATAAATAATTCGAATATTCAAAGGCATTTGTCTCTTTTTCATCATCTAGCAGTTTATTTTCAGTACCCACCACTCTACCCCTGCTCTAGTGGCAGGAGCTCTCAGCCTCAAGACTGACAGACAGCTACTGGCCATG
The DNA here is from genome assembly GCA_013401135.1 of Cettia cetti. Lineage (NCBI taxonomy): Eukaryota > Metazoa > Chordata > Aves > Passeriformes > Sylviidae > Cettia > Cettia cetti. The sequence goes on from VZUI01058909.1 coordinate 23,861, forward strand.
GCATGCTGTGATAAAATTGCTTATATGCTTCTCTACAATTACAGTTTCTGTTTCCCCGCAAGAGAGAGTGAAACTTTCACATTCATCCTGCCCAAATTTGGACTTTATTCAATAGAGATTTCCTGGCAGACCTACTTTAAATTGGTGAAGCTGGAATATATTACAAATAAAAGAGACACATCTTTAAAAGCTGTTTCCAGATTTTCTTCCTTTCAATAAATATCTAAATAAAACAATGAGAGACAAGCTCCCAGTGTGGCCAGATCTCTCCTACATCTGTCTTGAGATCACTGACTCATCTTCATTGAGGTTTTATGAAAATGTCATGCAAATAACTGAACAGTGAAATCTAGAGCAATGTATGACTGCACTCAGCTCTAAGCAAAGTAAGGAAGGCTTTTTTTTAATCTTTAAGCTCACAAAGCATCAACATTGAGAAGCTACAAAACTGTAAAAATAGTAGATCCTTGGGCATAGAGGTTTCTACATTTCAAATTGCAAGTCCCACTTCCAAGCTTAATTTTTCAACAGAACATACTGTGAAGATAAAAATGCATTTAAAAAAAAGGGTAGTAGACTTTAAAGAAAACAGGTTTATGTTTAGACAAATAATCAGATAGCTTTTTAAATCACCATCAAGATAATCCCCACTTTGGAATTTATGTGTCTATTTTATTATCCCATATTTTTAGCACAGAAAGTGTTTGAACATTGAGAAATATGGTTTTCAAAAATGTGTGCAAGCTTATTTCCCTTAGAAACTAGGCTTTGTATGCCGAAGACAGAGATAACAAGCACAGGCATGCCAAGTGGTTACAACAGATTGCAGAAGACCACACATGAAAAAGCCGAAGTCCAATGATAAACTTATCCCACTTACACCCAATATTTAAACAGTACTGCTGTGTGCACCAGAGAAGCAAGGATCTGGCATATCACCACACAGCAATCCATTTCAACCAGCACACAGGAGTCTGTTTACATGCATATATACATCTTCAAGATTTTATCTGCAGCATATAAATACATTAGAAAATACATTAGGAATTTAGCTATGCTGAGCACATACACTTGTGTAGCTTTGCAAAAGACTAATATCACATGGTCAAAATATTTACACAACTTCTGCTCGTTGCACACCAGAGAGCTCCCAGTTGTTTACCTGCTCTTTCTAGGGAGAGAAGAAATGAAGACTGAAGCAATATGAATACATTTGTGAGACAGATACAAGCCTTAAGGGGTCCTCTACATGAAGCAGCAACTGTTATAAAGAAACACCAAAAAAATCCTCAAAAGAACAACTGCTGAGATTCTTAGCAGGGGATGCACACCTGATACACACATGCTTCATGTAAAGGCAGAAAGCACTCACCTCCCAGCTTTTAGTAGTGGGCTCACTAAAGAAGTTGTCAATCATGTCAAGCTCCTCCTTTTCTACCACAACAAAACCTTGCTCTTTGGCATCTTTCCCGTATATTTCTGGTGACCACTGAACAAAAAATGTGTACAAATGATCCACCCTGTGAAGAGAAGATGAGGAGGCAAACATTGTTCAGTGGTCCATGAACCCAATGCTGTCACATAGCACAGAGCACCCAGTGCCAAAGCAGGGACAATGACACAAACAGGATACCCATGTGCCTCCACCCTCCCAGACCACACAAGGCAACAGATCCCTCCACCTGGCAGCCTGAACCACTTCAAGGTTTCTCTGCTTTCACTCCCCACGATGTATTTTTCTCCTCCATTTGCTATATGCAAAGCCAAAGCATCATGGTAAAACAATGTTGCTTGTCCAATCCCACACAGTTCATAAAAAGAAGTCAAATTGATATTAGGTCATAGTCACAAAAGTTTAACTCTGTAAAACATTCAGTTTATCCATTTAGTTTGACCTCCAGCATGAAACAAGCAGTAAGATCACCAGTGAAGTCTACAGTACATTTTTAACTGCCCTTTAAAACTAGGCAGTTTTGAGGCTAACCACAAAACAATCTTCATTCTCTTAGCATTATGAAAATAAGCTGTTACTGACAGCTTTGCTAATGATAGAGTGCCAGTAGCACATGCTCTTCCATAAATGTAGTAAGGTCTCAGCCACTGTCTTTAAAAAGATATGCCTTGACAACATCCATAACAAATCACAAAGCAATTTCTGAAGAAGGAATTTATGTATTAACTTAAAATGAACACACAAAATTTCAAACAGGAATACAACAGTGGATCGACTATACAAGAAAAAAATCAGACAAAAACCCAAAAATCAGACCCACAGTAAAGAGGGCAGATAGAAAGATAGTAAGTGCTTAAGCCACTGGATCTTTTTCCAGCTTTTCACCAGAAAGTTATGTCCAGCAACTTTTAGATCTATAGAAAACAGAAAAAAACCTTTCAGAAATTTAGACATTTCCCTCCCATATTTTAAGTTACAGGATTTATATGTATGCAAATAATAATAATAATAATAATAATAATAATAATAATAATAATAATAATAATAATAATAATAATAATAATAATAA
>VZUI01058913.1:0-125905 GCA_013401135.1 Cettia cetti
TTCTTCTGATGTCCCTCTGGGATGACCAATTGGTAGAAAGGTTTACCTTTTGTATTACCAATCAAACTGGCCTCTGACATTCTGTATAAAAGAGGAGCTCATCCCACAATAAAGGGAGAACCCACGACACCTGCAAAGGAACCTGTCTCGTTTCCTTTGATGTCTCTTGCAACACACTATCAACTCTAAGCTATTTATTTTGCAATGTTTATAAACAGTACTGTCACTTCTCATTGTTGTCCACTTCACATAAAGTCTAAATAAATATGTAAGATTTCAGAGACAGATAACCACTTTAACCCTTTAACATCCTTAGCACTGGAGAAATAATGCTCTCTATTTCTGAGTTGTACATACTGTAATCTCAGTCTTTCTGGTACTATTTATACGTCTAGCACTACTAAGATATCTAAATCAAAGCTGGAAAAGACAAAGCACATATTTTGAAAAACACTGATAAACACTTAGTAATAGATTTTCCCAAGAAACATCCTGTTTTCTGCTTTATAAAAACCCAAAAAGATAAGACATTACATACTAGCACCTGTAACTGAATTTTTGACCTTCCTGTTAAAACATCAGCCTCCCTTTTCCATTCCTAGTTTCACTTTGAAATCTGAAGCCATGCCTAAGAACAGTAAAGTTTCTAATTTCTTATCTTTCTTCTTCCTTTTCAGAGCCACACATTTATAACAAAAAACCAAAAAAAAAAATTCAAAAAAAATCCAAAAATCAACCAAAACACCACAATATCAAACAAATGTACTGATTCCACCTTACATCCCCACAGGGTTTGAAAAGAAAACTTATCAATGTTTTTTCACAACCTTATCTTTAGCTGGGAAGAAAACAAGTGCATGCCCATTGCAAGATATTTTACTTCCTGCCCCTGCAGCCCACTGAAATGAGTGTATATAAACTTGACTAACAGACACAGAGCTGCAAACCTAATGTATTTGGGCCTTCACCATTACAATGTTTTTTTTGTTTCAGTCCTGCAATTACTTGCTGTTCACAAGAAAATACCATTCTTCTAAAAAATCTTCTTTTCACTTTGTAACACTGTCTGATAATGTATTTCTACTGCTGTTTCTGCTTATACACATTTTTTAAAAGTTTAGAAATAAAAAGCCTTGCCAAACTTTCATTCTAAAGGGTACAAAAATAAAACCAGAATAAACTTGATGAAAACGCTATGTCTGTTCAGGTATGACTAAACATTCAACATTCTGATCAAACACACCATTTTTTATTCACCTCTAGTCAAAGTAAGATAATTGCTAGAATAGCAATTCAAATCCTAAACACTGGATGAAAGCAGCCATTATTAACATGACATTCCTAAATACTTCATACATTTGTAATGATATGTTAAATAAAGAACAAACAATTGTTGGGTTAATTTTCTCTCTTTCTGTACTTGACAATTATTTTTATTTTTGATGGTTTTACTATGACAAGTTTATTGTTGTCTTAATAACTCCATGCTAAACACTGAGCAAAGGTCTTCCTTTTCTTGAACTGAAAAAGAAAAAAAATTCAAACCAAAAAAAAAGTCTAGACATAAACAGAGCAGGGAATATCTAAATGACAATTCATTGACATAAATATGACACTAATAAAATAGGGCAAATTAACTAAGAAAGCCACAGACACTCTAAAAAGCACTTAAAAATCCAGATTTTGTTTGTTATGTTTTACTGGTCAGAGGTATGATAAGAGTCACGTTTTTCTGTTGTACTAACCTTTTTGTTTGGTACTTATTAAATTTGAGACTCCTTTGGAGACCCATACCAAAGGAGGTTTTTCAGTTATATTTTATTCTCTTACACCAAAACATTTTTGCAATTCCCAGACCCGATCTTGAATTTATTCAGCCAATATTACATTTAACAACGCTGTCCAGTGAAACACCTAGCTTTCTCTTAAATCCAACTCCTGATGAGTAGGTTTTTCCTGGATTTGAAGCCTTTATATGCTTGATAGCTTTTATCTATAACCTTAATCTTTCCTGTTACCCTATAGACCTCTTCAGCTTATTAGTATGTGCTACCACTTTAGCACAAGCTCCACTTTAGTAAAGAGTTTATCCATTTTAAAATACAGGATTGACTTTTTTCCTCCTTCCACCCTGCTGCCCGCCCTTCACACACGTATAAAGAATTCTCTAACATGAAGGAACATTCATTTATATACTTTTCGGCTGCCAAAAAAAATTTCAGGTTACAGAGAAGCCAAATTCAGATGTGGTTTGCTACAGGCATTCCACACTGCAGTCTATCTAGAGCTACCAAGCACACCAGAAGATCACTTTACCTCATCAGAGAAATTACATTGAAACCTTCTCAGTCACACAACAGATAACTCTTCTTCACCAGAATGGGCTTAGCTGGATTCATGCTTTTTAAAAAATGACCCAACTTTAAGGTGAATCCGTGGAGATTTGGAAGATACTTGTTTGGAGTTTTGTTTGCTTGAGGAAAGGCCTAGGCAGAGCTACCAAAACTTGTGCAATAATTGCATGGAGGAAATGAACAAGTCACCTTTTAAATGTTCAGTGATAACAGTGGAAACAACAACTAACTAAGGGCTTACCTTAGGGGCTGTACACTTTTCTCATCATCTGAGCTTATTTCCATTTCAAAAATCTCTTCAGTCCCAGCAGAAGAGATCTGATCTTCTTTCCTGCTATCTTGTTTGTATTTCTTCCTCCTTCTTTTTTTCTTTTTCACAGAACCTGGGGTGAATACAGTCTCTGTTTCTCCAGAGTGTGGAATTTCTGAGTTTGCACATGTCCTCTCATTTTCACCTGATTTCAAATGATTGTCAGTGTCTTTAAAAAACTGATCTTCAGTGGTTATTGGAGATGTTGCCAAATAAGCAGGAACTTTTTCCTAGAGGGAAAAAATTTAAAAAGAGAAAAATCTATTTTTTTCTACTTTGTTTTGTGCACACAGGGTAGTTGTCAGCTACAGATTAATTCTTGTACCTATACTTAGACACAAGCCATACAGATGCCCAGTGGTATGAAGCTGATATCTAGAAAGGAACCAAATTCACCAAAAGTGATTACAAGAAGTTCAGAAAAATGCATGTTAGTATTATTACAGCTTTCAGACACAAACAACTGATTTAGCCAGCAAAGCAAATACCCAGTCAGTGGAATGTTTTTGAAGTTTTCTGCCCTGAGCACACCAGTTCCATGCTTATTAAATGTGCTAATAAAAAAAGGCTAATTAAATTCACTGCTATTTATTCTGAAACAGATTCATTGGAAGGTATAGGTTGAAAGAGATGTCTGGATGCCATCTGGTCCAATCTTCTGTCAAAAGCAGGGCCTCGGGTTAGGTTATCCAGGGCCTTGTCAAGCCAAAGGTTGAGCATTTCTATGCAGGAGTCTATCACTTCTCTAGGCAACCTATTCTTGTGTTATACTGCTTTTGTACAGAAGGATTTTCCTTATATCTAGCTGATATTTTCCCCATGCCCTTTGCACCATCTTATGACGAGACAGCCTTGTGAAGAGAGTGTCTCTGTCTGTTCTGTAACTACCTTGTAGGTACTGCAAGACTCTGGTTAGATTCCCCTGAATACTCTCTAGGCCCAATAGACAAACTTTCAGCAACTATTTTTCTATTTCAATTTCTCCAGCCCTTCACTGGACTCTCTCCAATTTTCCATGTCTCTCCTGAACTGGGAAGGCCAGAACTATGTTCCAGATTTGATCTAACATACACCAGGCTGAGCAGGACAACCCCACACTCCTTTACCTGCTGGCTGTGCTACTGCTGATGCTACCTGGGACACATTTGCCTTTACTGCAGCCAGGGTATGCTGCTGGTCAGGTGATGCAGAGCTGCATTTCATCCAGTCAGATCCCAGCCTGCACTTCCAACCCTTCTGTGAGACTGCATGCACATCCTGGCTGAGCCTTGGTGTGAACCTTGCTGGTCCAGTCTCCCAGCCTGCCAAGCTGGCTCTCTGGTGGCTCTTTTTCTGACCTGTCTACCTCCCCTCTCAGTTCAGTGTTACCCACAAAATTGGTGAGGGTGCCTTCAGTCATGTCATACATGTCAGACATTATTTATGTAAAGTATCTTTCAAAAAGAAAAAGCCAACTATAATTTACTCATCTTAAAACCAACATACAGACAACCAACCCTCAACTAATTGCAACCCACTGCCCTTTGAAGGAAAAGCTTTAGCTACTTAACCTGAAGTTTATTTACATTGTAACAAGAAACTGAAAAGACACTGACACTTAGTCTGAAAGAAACACATTGTGAAGGGACAAAGACAAGGTGGAACAAAAGCAGAAGAGAATGGACTTTGCATCGTGAAGAGAGAAAGTTATGGAACTCAATTTCAGGTAGAAAATAGAAGTAATTACAAGATGTCTGTTATTTTACTGGACTCTTGTGCAGGACATTAGTTAGGAACACTGATGGGACACAGCCAGAGAACTGACACTACTTTTGATGTGCTCAAAGCCTTATCTGCTATTTAACACTAAATTCAAATTTTCATTGAATTAAGAGTTACAGAACAAATTTTAGTCCACTGGCTGTAAAGTAGAGTGAAATAGAGAAAGGAGAACAAAATACAGCCTTATATAACATCGATGACACATATTTTGCGTTTTGAAAAACATTGAAATAAAATGCTAACACCTAAACTAAAATTAATTTTCTACACAATTAGTGATAAACAATCAAGAATAACAAAATAACTAAATAACTAAATAAATAAATGTTTAGAAAAATTTAAAAGAAAAATGGCTGGAAAACTGTCCTGGCTTACATGGATTGAGGTGGGTGGTATTGCTTCTGAATGTCAAGATGTGAAAAATGCAAATACTGAGCCCTTAAAGTACCTTTCTGAATCTCCCCCAAAGCGAAAAAAGAAAAATCAATGAGAGGTTTATGATTTATCCCTTAAGCATAGCTTCAAGAGGCAAAGAAAGATGTTGATCAGTTGCAGGGAAAAAAATGTTCAAAAGCAGTAAAAATAAGTTTTGCTTAGTAGCAAACTTGATCTATATTTTCAGCATGAATCGCCAGCTTTCAAGAACACATTATACACAGATAAGGCACTCTTGTTATAAATTGGAATGTACTATGCAAGTGAAATAGCTCTTAAAACATTGTACTGGGGACAAAGGCAATGGTTATCACCCTTGCTTTCTGAAAGTCATGAGACTGATCAGTTCCCATCAATGTCTGACACAGCCTACATCTGTAAAAAACTGCTTTCAGTTTTCATTTTAATCATGGTGTATGCTGAAACAGAACCCAACCTTCCTTTTACTTAGGTGTTACGAATCCCAAGTTATCATTTTGGGTCTTAATGCTTATTTTCTCCTTCCACTTTAAATTGTATTTGACTCCTTTCAATATGAGAGTTTCCTCTGATCCCTCACAGTAAACAAGTAGCACCCTAAATGAAAAACTGTATCAGTCTCATTTCCTTGAAAGACTGATATGTAACAACCAGAGGAGATTAACATTTAATCATTTACTTCTCTGAGATAATTTTTTTCCTCTCTCTTCTGACTATTTTTCATTAAACCTTTTGGACCCTTGTATTTAGAACTTCTTTCCTTCAGACTTGCTGAAAAATGCCAACAGACTCAAAAGCAATGGTCAGGACTGACCAACACTGTGATTACATAGCTCCCATATCCTTAGGAAATCAGAGTAAAAGTGAACCATTATTCCTGTTTTTCAGAGGCTCATTAGCTTCCAGCTGCACAAGATTCTCAGGAAATAAATTCTCAAGTCAAATAAGTTACTGTTACCTGGTGAGTGTTTCATAAATAAAATTGTGAAAAACCAGGCTAAAATTTGTAAGGTAAATTAAAAATGTGCCCCCAAAATAGACTATCTTTATTAGTAGAGGCACAAGCTGTAATAACTTAAAGCTAAAATTATTGTAAGACACTGTAATTAGTATAACTGCAGTCAACAAGAACGAATTAACTACAACGAACAAACTAAAACAAAAACACTTCAGCACATCTTCCAAATAATGCTCTAATTAATGAAAATAATTAGTTACTTTTTTATTACTGGCAGTGAAACTGTACAAAGCATCAAGCATCTTGGCAGCATATGAGAGAGACATTAAGATTCAGTTACAGAAAATCTAGCTTTCACAGAAGTGAAGATATTGACAGCACTGTATGAAAGCACTTTTAACCCGTTACTGTGTAATTACTACATTGTAGACATCAAGAAGCACAAAGTCCTTACATTTTCCTCCTCGGTTTCTTGCACAAAGAAAGCTTCTCCATTGTCACCCAATTTCATATGAAGATCAACAGCATCGCCATTAATTTCTATATCAATCTGTGAAAGAGACAATTTATTGTAAATCATTCATCATGGGGAAAGTGCTGATCTCACGGTCCACTTAAGTCTGAGAGTAAACTTTGTTTCACTTTATAATGGTGTCCCTTTCTCCTCTCTCTTACTGACACAAGTCTGTCATAAAGGTCTTTAGTTTGATCACCTGCAAAACACATCATGCTCCTTGCAGAGAGCCTAACACCCACAAGAAAAATAAAAAAAACTTCACAAAAGACTGAATCTTGTTCAAACAATTATTGATACAGTCTTATTTCATGGAAGAATGAGTGAGACTGTTCAGATGTTTAAGTCTCTGTCTGAATTGGGGCCTGGTATGAATCTGAATCCTGAGCACCAGAAGTTCCACCTGGAAGCCTCCTGGAGGCAGGCTTTGTCAGAAAGTGATGAGATTTGCCACAACTATTTCTGCAACTCAAGTTAGTGCTTCAGAACTTCCTGCTCATGAGTTTATGGGCGTATGACATGGGACCACAACCCTTCTGCAAGCATAGTGTTTCTGTCAGAGAATAATGTTTTTATTGTGCTAAAAAGGTACGTTTTAGCCAAGAAAACCCAGTCATAGGAGATGAAAAATTAGGCGAATAACCAAACATACATAGGGACTATACCCAAATCCTTAAGATAATCACTTTTCTTCTTCCCCACAATAACAGACTGATTCTGATCTGAAAATCATATAAATTTCACTACTGTTTATTTTAAAAATATTTTCTTGTATTTCCAATTCCACAACATGAGTTTAAAAAAACCTTAACTTTTCATTATGCCAGTTTAGACATACATACATCTCTTTAGTACCTATACCTCACACTGGTTTCTGGAGACCTCAGTATATACCTGATGTTGAAGCACAGATATGCATACTTCATGTTCCCACACCATTTTGGGACTACAAATCGATCTTGGCCTCATAAAATGTGAGAGAAAAATGCATCCACAATGCAGTAACACACACTCAACTGACTATTGAGTCAAATGTGTGAACAGTAATTCCCAGGATAGCGGAAACAAGGAGCAGCAGTCATCTACACAAGAAAAAGCTGAGAATTACACTGACAGTCTAGTACAATGGGTACCAAGAGTAGATATTTCTACTATTTACCAGCTTTTTAGAGGTACCCAGAAGCTGAAAACCTCTCAAATTTGGTTCAACTACTCAGAAGTGTAGAAAGAGATTTAACAAATTCAAATTTCAGACCACTCCTGTTGTAAGCATATCTTGCTTGCCTAGATGTCAGAAAAATACAGCAATACCACCTCTTTTCTACCCTGTTGAAAACTGTAATGTAATCTGTTATAAAATTGTTAAGGTAAATAAATTTTTTGTCATCAGCAAGCTCGTTAAAATACACACTAACAAGTGGGAAATCAAACAAAAAATAAACACAAAACCTGCTCTCACCTGTGTTACAATAACAAGCATACAACTTCAATGCCTGTAACTCTGTTAGCCTTTAACAAAAAAAAAAAGCCCTGACCTAGCTGCTCTTTCAGTTTCACTTTATTCTCTTTTTACAACCAAAATATAAAGATAGGAGTAGCTTCCTGCAACAACCATTTACTCCTTAAAAAAGCAGCATATAATCCTGAGGGTTTATGTCCTGTTTAAATCAATTTGTCTTTTGGTTGCACGCCCACATGCCATACACAGTATTCCTTACTGACAGTAAAGTCCCCCTACAACAGCTCCATCTTCCAGTGGACCCAAAACAACTCACTCTCTTGGCATGACTAACAAAGCCTGTGGGAAGGGGATGGAAGGACAATCTGCTTGGGTAGCAGCACCATCTCAGAATGGCTGGACTGGAAATTTTAACAGGATCTCTCTCCAACACGCCCACACAGGAATGAAGCTTTAGTCTCAGTTTTCACTTGCTTGTGGATGTTAACAACTGCATTTTCTACTGCAAATCAGCCTTGAACACAGCTAACAAGGAGCAATATTTATAATAGGTCACCAACACTTGATATATGCTCTGTTTGTCCTTCAGACATTCCAAAAAGAGTTGCTTACATCAGGGATCAGTTAAATAGCATTAAGCATTTCTTTCCCAGCATACTTGGGTAAGTAAATAAATAGCCCCATGTAAACATTTTAAAACTGTGAAGTTTATATATTGGCATTTGTCTTTTTGCATAGGCCCAGAGCTGTCACAGTTTTTCTTTCACAGCATTTTTGCAGAGTCCTTAGATTACTACAAGAAGTTCTGTTTTGCATTCCAAAGCTATCACCCCATACTGCATTTATGAGCAACTGTTCTGGACTAAACCAGCCTGCTAACTGGAATGTGGGGAGCTGGGGAAAAAAGGAAGGAAGAGGGGGGGGAAAAAAAGGAATGCACTGGTACTCAAAACTTGGTTTTGACCCACTTTCTGAACTTACCACTTTTTCTTTAGAGCGCAGTACACCAAGCTTCCCAAATCGGACATGGAAGGGAGAACACTGGAATGTCCCATCCTGCTGCCGGACCACAATGACATCAATGCACCCTGAAAGGGTTGCCTGATTAATGCCTTTGTACAGCTCCTTCACAGTAACCAGGACTTGTCCTGCAAGTTGCCCCACGTAGTTCATAGTCTGAGACTAAGGGAGAGAAAGAAAGACAAAAAAAGTAAGTAAATTTAAAACGCAATAGGTTTTTTTTGAAATTAATTTTAAAAAACCATTTAAATAGGTGTGCAATGTCATTTATCAATTACTCTATTGTAACAAGCTTTAGACAAATGGTTTCAAGCATCAACAGAACATTAAGGAAATCCTTATATTACTAAAAGTATCCAGAGTTATAAAACCTATTTTTAATGCTTTATCAACGAGAATTTATCACTAATTAAATACTTCAAAGGAATTTTTGAAACATGTCATTTTTAGACCTCAAAGCCTAGATTTAAGTGATGCTTAATAACTCATGATAAGCTAAAAAGAAAAATTCATTCTCCAGAGGACTGCCTGTGTAATACAACTGATCCTATATTGGAAATGATGATAATTGTACATAAGGATGCAAAAAAAAAAAAAAAATCTTACAAGTCAGGAAAAGGTATGTAGAACATACTGCATGTAACTCTTCCTTTACAGCCCTGTATTTCAAAAATGGCTGAATCATCTTAGAGAAATTATCAAAGTATGTAATGGGAAAAAAGAAATACACACATTAAGAAGATTATGCTATAGTCAAACAGGATAAAGGGCACAAAATCACTTACTGAAAATTCTGACTAATTCATTAAAATACTTCAGCAAATGAATGAACTCTGAATGACTGCAAGCCTTTCAGACTAAGAATACAATTTGAACTATGACTGCCAATAAGAAATAAAAGTCCATAGATTTTTCAGAACATCTGAGCTTTAACAGAAAGAGGAGGGAAAATTGTGAAAATGTTCTGACAGAAACCTAAGTGAAACCCTTTCTTATTCTACGATCTCCTGTCTCCCACTCAAAATTCTGCTACAACCTCATTTCAAACACATGCAAGCAACTGCAGCCTCTGGAATTAAGGATATTTAGGAGAACAAAGAACCACTGCCAACAAGCAAAATCCACAACACTGAACACATAAAAATATAAATTATTTTAAAAAAGAAAAAAAATCTATTTTAGGTAATTATTTCTAGGAAAAAAATCTACAATTTTTTTTTTTCTATTTCCATTTCTATTTTTATTGGTCATTGAACAAGGTCTAGGGTTTTTCTTAACTCTAAACAAAACTGTACTGCATTACAATAGTTCTTACTGATAGTGCTTTATTGTCTATCTAATTATTCAGTTATTTCTCTTTTGAGCCTCCAAAGTCTTCCCTACAGTAACAAAGGGTATCTCACACTCACCCAAAAGTCACAACTTTTGTGGCATCTATATACTGATATAATTGTAAACAAGCAAGAAATCGAAAACTGCTTTTACATTTACAGCAGATACGGAAACATTTTCTCCATCTCAAGCTTCCCATACATTACCAAATCATATTAACATTTCTTAAAAATAATTCCTTCCTCTTCACAAGACTTAAAAAGGAAGGTGGAGGGCTTCCAATACAGATTTAAAACTGTCTTGAAATTATCCACAGAGTTACTGTGCTAGGTAGCACGCTAGAGAATTTTTTTCCTGTAGCCTGTTGAAGACAAAAAGAACAGACTGTCATTGACTGAGTAATGAGATTAGGAAGATGGACTCCCTATCAACATTAGTCATTAATTCAATTTCATCTGTAAGTAGCCTCACATACAGCTATAAAACTGATTGCTTGATAGTGAAGTAATAGCTCACTCTTGCTAAAGAGGGAAGGTCTCACTTCAACCTTTCCTCATCTGACCCTCTTAATGAGCTGATTTAGCTCCCTGACACAGCTGGCAGAAGTCTACCATTTTTTGTTGTTGTTTATTTCAGTGGGTTGTTAGTTAGATCAGCTCATTAAGCAGAACATGACAAACACCTGAGTCATGAGGTGCTGAGCAGCACCGGAGAGCTGGGGGAGGGGGAAAAAAAGAGGCAGGGAACTGAACATCTTTCTGACAAGTGAGATATTTGCTGCATCTCATCAAACTGTAACTCAAGAGAGGTTTCCTGTTGAAGCAACTAGTCTTCACTTAATATGACAGTCATGTTTGAACTTAAATCTCATTAAAAAAAATCTTTAATGCACAATCATTATAATTCACAGCTCTACCTTGAGCCACTTCCAAGAGTCGTCTATAGTATCAGCATAGAAAGAAAAGTTGATTTTGTGTCAACAAGGAGACTGCATTTGTTAAAAGAAATGTTTGACACAATCAGGAATACAAGTCATTAATAGGGTATCCATTCCATATATTTCATTTCAGTGAACAGGACTTGAGAAATGGGCATCAGCAAGAAATTCTCTACTATTTAAACAGTGACTTTTTAAAAGATCTAAATTTCACACCGTCTGCTAAGAACTGAGTTCAGATGACAAATAATCTAGTATTTCTCATATACATGCTAACTTGACCATAGAAATTCACCACACAACCCACACAAAGCCAAAGCATTCACCAATTTTACATATATTCTTGCTTTTCTGTAGCAATGTTATCTCTTCTACAGGTATTGGTTTCATTTTTGTAGCTCACAGCACAACCACTTTTATGAACATGCATACACTGAATAACCTCTTACATTTGGAGTTCATAGCTGGTTCACTTTTACATGTCAAAAAGTTATGAACTTTTGTACCTACTGAGTACTAAAAACATTGCTCATAAGGAAAGTAGCTTTTTATGATCCAAGTATTAAGGTAAATGTTGTTTTGTACATTGCAAGTAAACCAAACTAGATAAAGGCAATAAACTAATGCACATTATTGCTTACCAGGCTGCACTTCAGCTTTTAACATAATGGTTCACTTTGCAAGATAAACACAGTTATATAAGAAGGTTCAAACTGTAGCAAGAAAATGATCAAATAGAAACAAAGTGTCACTACATACCTGAAAAAGGTCATTTTATCTCAAACGTCAAAAGCCCAGATGGGAGATTTTAACATTTGGGGGCTAGGATTTGGTTTGAGCTTTGCTTGGGTTTATATTTATTTATTTGCTATTGTATTTATTTGTTATTGTTATTTGTTATAAGGTTTGTTTGTTGTTATTGGGGGTTTTTTTGTTTATTTATTTGGGTTTTTTAAAATGTTACTGTGTATTGTTGGAAAACTTGTGGTGAACCTTAGAGAATCAGACTACAGTGAGAAAGGAACAGTCCAAAATGTTATTGTGTTAATTTTTGCTAATGCAATAGAAATATCCTGATCATGGCATAACCAGTAAGACAAAATATTTCCTCGATAATACTCTTTATTTCATGCTTAGTAAACATTTCTTAAATGTCATTGCCTTGAAAGCAGAGAGCAGTATGCCCTCATTACCTCCTGTAAAAACCTAAAAAGCATGCTGATTTCCAGTTCTGAAATTCAGGACAAAAGCCTAATGGAAAAAACAAACTAAGAAAGGCAAGGCAGTAATTCTTTGCAATACCGTTTAGCTGTTAAGTTTTACTTCTTTTGATATCCAGAATCCAGACATTGCCTGATGCAGTGAAATTCCAGAACTCTGCATAAAAAGTGAGGTTAATACAGCTCACTACTACTTACTCTTCTCAGACAGCAAATTACAGTGCTATGAATGAATACCTGAGGTATCAAAGCAGAAACATCTTTTGTGACTTCTGAGGCTCCAGAAAAACTAATTTTGACTATTTATGCAACACTACCTAAAGTTTGCAAATATTCTTACAGCTGAATATATCAAAACCACTAAACTAAGTGCAACTGTAAATGGAATGGGGGAAAGAATCTCTATGTAAAACAATGAAAATATTTTTTTTTCCTAGCAAGAAGCTATTGTACTGCCAAAAGCAGAAACTGAAACTGCTTTGGTTTTTTAACTTTCTTTTTCTGAGAGAGCACAAAAGTAAATACAAAATAAGAAAAATAATCTACTTCAAAAGTTCAATAACTAAAATGCTGTGCCTCCACTTATAAAATACTCAAATCAGTGCAGTTAAAATTAACCCTGAATATACTGTTTGACTTTCTCATGTTACATCAATGGTTCTCAGAAATAATAATTAAACAATACTCCACCTCAGAGTATCTGATATCCTTGATATGACAGACAAGACAAATTTTCAAAACTCATTACCAGGAAATGCCCACATTAGCATAATCTGAGCAGGAGGTTTTGTGGGTAGGAATTATATCTCTGTACCATTAACAAAGATGTTATTTTAGCTGCCACTAGACCAACATGTTTTCTTTAACTTTTTTTTTAGTGTTATTCAGTAATATCCATATAGAGCTGCAAGATATAATCAAAAGTCTGTCCACAATAGGTGTTTTCTGTGTGTATGGAGAACAGCTTTACTAATGGTAAACTGCATTTTTTTGGTTCTTAAAGCCATCACCTTTTATACAGGTGCACCCACATGAACATGCCTACTTCATGTGCCTTGTTCAGCAAGGGAAAAAGAAGAGTGCAAGTTACTCAAAAGCAAGATATCAGATTGCTCTAGAGAACTACGACTTTAGAGGGCATGAATTTTAACTATCACTGCCAAAACCAAGTCACTAGAAGGAGATTTTAGCTTCCAGGAGAGTAGATACTCATACATTCCATTTATTTTGAGATACATTTAGAGGGTTAAAATACATCTAATGCCACATGATGTAAACAGCAGTTGCATTTGCTTCAAGAAGTTAGGTAGAACTAAATATAAAACATGCAGAGCAGTGGTTTGCCTCCATTTAGCTCATTTTGCCTACATTTGCACACATATAAATTTATGAGGCAGAAGCTTTCCTTAAGCAGAGATCTTTAGCAAGTGTTTTACTAGTTTCTATTTTGTACCCTGAAAAAACTGGAGGGAAAAATGACCCTGTCAAACAGGACCACTGTAGCATCAGATCTACTCAACAAAAACATCTTTGTTCCCAAGGAAAGATTTTAATTGGGGGTTTAGGATTGCTCCTAGTACTGCATAGAGGAGTTATGGAACAAAAACAGGAAACAAAAAAAAAAGTTTGTTGAATGCCTAATTAAAGTTGTCCATATAACTATTAAATATAGGTGGTCAATTTTTATATATATTAACTGTGTTATAGGAAATTATATACTCATATTTAGCAATAAATCTGTCAAACTCACCAAGATTCCAGAAGGAACCTTTTCATGGGCAGCAACACGACTTCTATTTGAGTCATCTTCAAGAACATCCTTTTCTGAGTTATGCATCTCAGAAAACAGAAAACTAACTTTCCACAATACAGGTAAATGCAACAATTACAGCCATAGGAAAATGTTGTAGTAGCATTTCTTCTCTTCTCATAGAAGCAAAAGAACTATGTAAACCTTCTGGTCTCTTAGAGGAAACTGCTTGGTATACATTCCCACGCAGAATTATGAGTAAAAAGGAAGTGCTTCTTTAAGAAAGCTCACACCGAAACTCCCTCACCAATAGGCTTTGCTTGAAATGTCCCAGCCCCCTCACGCTCTCTGAGATAAGTAACAACATGGGCTGACTCTGCCATATGTTTGCACTGATAGGTGATGATCTTGGTTTGCATCACGTCACATGACTACAGCTGAAGCTCCCACGAAAACAGGGATTTAGTTAATGATTCTTAAGCAAAGTCTACATTAGCTCACTCAGAGACTTTTCACCCACTGTTGCAACTCCACCACTGGCAGCAGCACTCGAAGTCCTGGTTCAGCCTAAGTCAAGACTGCCTGCTGACACTCCATGTGCTGCTCCTCTGCTGATGGCGTCACTGGGGCAGCCAGTCATGTTTGATACAGCAAATTTCACAACATTTCAGGGGCTGCTATTTGCAGACCTTTCTCCCTCCTTCTTGAAATTGAAATTACATAATAATAGTAAAGAGACAACTGACCTGGTGTCAAGTTTACACTAAACCATACAAAACCAATGCACAGCAAGACGAACATTTGTTTTCTATGGAAATGTTCTTGCTTTCTTCAAACAGAATTGTAAAGCAGTAAGTACAATGTGAGTGTGTGGACAAAACACACCAGCTTTTTAAATAACTAGATAGCTCCATGACTCAGAATAAGAATTAATTTTTCATCCAAGGAATTCTGACATGTCATTACTTATCTAAATAAAATAATGGATAGATTAAATAATTTGAGGAAGAGAAGTAGTATAAGGAACCAATTCTGTCCCAGAATGCTAGAGACATTCTCTGAGGACCATCACCATTCCCTCAACACAGACCAGTTCTCACTACCCTAAACCCATGCACCTCCTTCGCACCTTCATGGGGTCACAGTGTGTCTGCTCAGAACACTGTGGAGGATTGCTGCTTGAATTACAAGCTTAAAAAATAATTATCAAGGGCTCTACTACTATTCCTCCTCTAAGTTTTGCAAATTCATGTAAATGACTTTGATGCAAGGACAGTGAACCACATTATAGGATGCAACCAAACAGCTTGTAAGTTTCCAAAATAATTAATGAACTACACCCAAGTCCAAAACTGCATCAGTGTCAATGACAAAGTCCTAAATTGAGTGTTGGGATTGCTATGTGTTGTAAGAAACTGCTACTGTCTCTGAGCCCTTTCTGACACACTGAATAAGTTCGTATTTCATCTGGCTCTTACAGGAAAAACTAATAGATTTTTTAGCAAACATGACAAGTATTTTCATAGAATATTATGAATTACTAGACACTTGATTTCTCCTTCCTGTTCATCATTCCTTTATCCTGTATGTTCCATTAAAATACAGAATAAAGAATACAGTTATGAGCAAAATGGAAGCAAAATTCTTCTTTTCAAACACTATTGACTTCATTTTATGTTGGCATTTTTTTCTGTGATATCTGTATTATTTCAATATCATTCAGTATTTCAGATGGACATTATTTTCTTCAAAGCCCATAAAAGTGTTTAATACAACAGCTTTTCTAGAATACAGATAAAATTGTGTCACTGCAGTAAGGTAAGATTTAGGCAGGTAATAAGATTTGCGCATTTTGTTAGCCCTCTTGTCTTTTATTTCTCAGTATTATAAGGTAAGTAAAACATAATTCCTGCTGAGTAAGTTTAAGCACTATATTATGTACGTACAAGTTGCACAGGAAAATTAGCTTTCATTTTGAATAGCAAATACCTCAAATTTGGAAGTCTTAGAAGCAATGTTTTCCATGCAATCTTAATGAAGCTCTTTGGTGTAGGTAGGTTTTCCTGTGGTCTAGTCTCAGAAAGCACTTACGAGCTTTTTCACTAGACTCACACAAGTTAATAATGCTGACAAAGATCATTCACCATCCTATGTTCTTACTTTGATCTGCTCTTTGTGGGTCTACACATTTTATCCTGTTGCTCATTAGTCAAAATCCCTGATGGGAAGTATGATTCCATTTTTAAAACAGTTTTCTGCAGCAATCGTCATAATATATTCGACTGCATTTCATTTAGTTTTACAGCATCTCACAGATGCAGTATTTTTTTCACCTGTGCAATGAAAAATTCAGGACAGATTAGGAATTAAACATGCACAAATAGAACTCAATTTTTCAGATTTTCCCTCTTTCTTCTATCTCTCTGTACATTGCCTCAATAAGATACATTTGCAGTTGCAAATCAGTTCTTTTTAATGACCATCTGGGATATGTGAAAGTCTGACTGCCTGTGAAAATGACATTTAAGTGATTATTGGATTTTACTGTATAGGAACTGTAGAACAAAAGCCATCAGAAAAAAGCTACAGGACAGTTCCCCAATTTTCATCAGTGCATACCATTCTGAGTTCTGGAAAGAAGGAAGCACAAATCCTAGAGACATAGCTTCTATCAGCACACTATCCCAATTCACTCAGAGATGAGAATAAATATGCCAGGACAAATGAATGGACCAAATCCTTCTCTAATTAATATACCCTAATAGATATGGCAAGTACAGGACAATCTTTGTTCATGTTCCAATTGCATCTTTCACCCCACCTAGTCACACATAATTTTACTTATTATCAACCAAGAATGAAACACCACAGTCCTCAATGTCAGGATGGGTTGTGACAATTCTTAGTCTCACAGCCCATCCTGACACTGCAAAAGGTCCTTTCTCCACAAGGCTCGACTCCAGTTCCAAAATTCCAATCCTTCTCTATTTTCACACACTTTTACACTTTGTTTATTAGGTTAAAAAGAAGAAGAAGAAGAAGAAAGAGGAGCTGCCAATTCTCCTACACAGATTACAAAAATCAGACTGGAGCTGAAAACACTCAAGTTCTTGGTCCCAGCCCTGGTCTGAAGCATCTGTTTACTGAGACAGGAAAAAAAGCTCTCCTCATTCCAGATTGTGCTAAAACACATTCAGCACAACATCTCTGATACTTTTAAGTGCAATTAGTCTATCCATTCTCTATATGAATGTTTAAACTTAATTAAAAGGTTATTAAGTTTGCTAAAATATCATAAACTTTGACATAACTAACAGAAAACATACTGAATGAAGATTATCTGTCTCAAAGGCCTCCTGAAAGGGACACAAATTTTTGTGAAAGAAAACAGCTAGAGTTTTTCCTCTAGCAGAATGCAAGAATACCATCAAGTGCCATTTTCTATTTAAAAAAAATGTATTTTCTAAGATTTTCCATACAAAAGCTGAAGGTACCTAAAATATAACATGGAAGCAATTTTTCCATTTTAGCAAATGACATGCAACAAAAAAAGAAATTCTGTTCAACAATGTTGAAAAATACTACTAGGCAGTACTACTTGCTTTTACCTGCAATTCCCAGCTGTCAAAAAAAGAAAAAGAAAAAGCTCTATCACAAGTAATAAGAGCAGGTACAAGAATTCAAGCAGTTAATAGATGTTAGAAAAACACTAGTGACACAAAAGTAATGTATTGTTCACTAAACTGGTGGTTAAAAAATAAAATCAAACTAGTTTTGCACCTGTGATGCACAGGGTAAATCCAATGCCTTCAAGATCTCCTGCCAGGGTGGAATCAAGAGCCATTCAAATCAAAACATTTTGCAGTGCAACTTACTACATTTTATCACTGGAGGAAAAAAATAGGAAGAAAGGAAATCCACAGTTTATTTGGAGTTAGTGCTTTCATAATTGTGTCAGCAGTTTTATCTGTATGATCTGCTATGAATCATCTGATTTCAGTGTTACAGTATCTGTCCTTATATTGATTTGAGCATTTTCTTCTTTTAAAAAAAGTTACCCTTTTTTTCTGTTTACAAAGAAACATCATTGAGGACAAAGAATACTTTAAGAGTTCATAAATTGAGTTTTACTGGCAAAATTGGCAGTTCAATCAAAAACTTAAGTTACGCATACACGAAATGTTCTTATGCATGTGGAGACCTTAACTTCTTTCAAGGTACTGGAAAAAATAACGGCTAATCCAAGAGTGCAGCCCTTTGGGACGTGCATGGGCATATCCCACACCACCCCCTGCCACATTTGACATATTTCCAGCATGAAGGCCATATCATCCTTGGCTGAACTTATTTCCAGGCACGTAACACAGAAACCAATGTTTCTGAATAGAAATTCTATCAGTCTCAATTTTGGATGAGATGAGAGAAAGCAGACAAAGCTTCTCCTCTATGTTTCTAGAAAGCACTAAGCATTTCCTTAATAAGCAATCCAGCAATCCCTTACCTTTGTTTTCTCCTTTAAACAATGTTTCTTTCCAGGTGCTGATCTACCCCAGGTGTATTTAAAATTTTTTGCAACCTCCCAGGGTTTAGAAGTCAAAGCAAAAAAATCTATTAGTGGTAAATAATTTGATTACATTTAGAATGGATACACCAATAAAAGACATGAGACTAGTAAAAACCTTTCGGTTGACAACAACAGAAATAATACTTATTGTGAGAAATGGAGTACATATATGGAGTACTGAAAGAGCTATAAATATTGCATATACGAACAAGACACTTTTTTTCCCACTTGATAAGACACTTGACAAGATTCTCCATATTGCTGAACTCATGAACATACACCAAAATAAAGCAATATCCCTAAATTTAATTTACATATAAGACTTGGCTATATTACTAACAAGTTGGGTAAAAATGCTAGTCTTACAGAATTCCCACACAGAGTTATTTACATGACATGTTGGGAAGAGAAAAATTAGATACAGCTGAGCAAAGTGGCATATGCTTACTCTTTCAGCAAAGCCAATCCACTGCGTTATTGAGTTGTAATGACCACAGAGGTCACATCTGGCTGAGGGATCTGCTTGCCCTAGCACACAACAGCACACACCTGTGAAGTGGCAGGCATACTTTTTCCTTCAGGGAATGAATAGCTTTAACTCACTACTAAGTACTTTTCTTCTTTAAATCACTGTATTTCAGTTCACATCAAAAATGAAATTCTAGTTAGCGAGGGAGAGTCAACTACTTCCATTTCTAATGCAATCACAGCTACAATTCATTATCCGAAGGACTTATTTGAAAGAATTTTGAAAAGAATCCTTTACACATTTCCTTTAAAAGGCTTTTCATAACCATCAGTTCAGAAGAACTGTATTTCCTGAGGAGACAGTTATGCAGTCTAAAAAAAGACAAGTAAACCTAGAGACACAGCCTAAGACCAGCTTAGCTGGCTTCAGCCACATACACCAACAGAAATATGTCACCTACTACACTGCAGACTTTTCTATTACTGCTTTGTATGTTTACATTTCTGGTATTGAGCTTCAGCACTTTGGATAAAGAAACGAGCGATTCATCAGCTAAAAATCTCATCCGTTCACTCAGTGCATGCAGAAGCAATGAGGAAGTGTCCCTCAGTCTTGGGAAACTGAGTCAGGACAACTTCTGACAACAAATGTCAAATTATGTTAGTGCAAATGTGAAAGAAACTGATTAAAATATTTAGCTAGGAAGGGGAAGCTAGCATCCTTTCCTTGATAATTCCCTTGAAATATAAATAAAAGGGAAAAAAATCTCCAAAAAGTGTGCTTAAGCTTTGTCCTTAAGCAGAAGGACAATCTGACTTGACTGGAGATGACAGTTTTACATTAAATCTGTCTGCCTGCCCAAACTGAAAAGCAAGCATTAATGTAACAACCAAGATGAGAGAGCAGCTAAGCAGATTAAATTCATTTTTAAGTGCCACGTTCTTCACAAAAGCACCAACTTTTTTACTACACTTAAAGTGGGTAATTCTATTTATAATTCAAAAAACCCCCTTCCTCTTACCTATGTAACAGTGAAATATGTCCAGAGGTTACATCTGTGTATTACTGTGGAACCTTAAACTGTAACTTCAACAAGATCATAAAGAACATTCTCCAGATAGAAAAATCACTGGGATACAGTATGCTACTATGCTATGTTCTCAGAATGTGCCCAGTATGGGATGAAGTCATCTAATATATACACTTTAGACTTGTATTTGATCACAAACTTATCACACACTGCTGTGTATAAGTCTGAAAGCTTCTTCAAGGTGGATATCTGTAACATACAGCACTGAATCTCACACCAGAAAGTGTTCTTTCATCCCTTTTCAGTTACATAGAATGTATTGCTAAATCATGATCTAACCAATGATTAAAGATTATTTCATATATAATTCAAAGCTATTTTTAACAAATCCAATTTGTTAGAAATTCTAACTTAAACACAGATTCTTGCTCACACAGAGACTGTGAGAAACTGTTTTCCTGTATGCTGTGATCTTGCACTTAAGATGCAAGACTGGAAAACAAGAAAATCGTGATCTAGACTATTAAGCATTTGACCATTTTCCAGGAAGAGAAGCAACAACTGCAACTAATTTAACCTCTGGCTTTGACAAAGGTTCCCGAAGTGGCTTTGAACAAAATCGTTTCACCTCTATCTGATCTAGGTTGCCAATTCTCTGAGGCAGAAAGCAAGTCATAAAGCATGCAATGCAAAAAAGGGCTGTTCGGGGCCTCAAGGTACATAAGGAGGTGTCAAGTGCCCTAAGTGCAGTTTGGATTTCCCCTTAACTGATCAAGACTCGACACCAGTGGAAGGAAACACTAGAGGTAGAGAGGGCATAAAATTCACTGCACTGCAAACCTGAAACATTTTATGTGGAGGTCTTCCAAGTAAACAGTAACAAAAAATTACACTTACTTTTGCAACAACCCAAAATACTAAGTACCAAGAAGAAGATGAAGTACCAAGAATAAGTTCACACACCATCTCTGTTACAGGCCACTAAAAAACTCAAACATTCTGATATGCTTAACTGAAAAGTTATGATATAAGCTTAAAAATCAATACTGTAATTGCTGATGAGAGCTATTCAGCAGTATCCTAGTTATTCCTACTGCAACTAAGAATAATACCAGATAATACAGCATTTCAGTCAAAGATCCTGGCATCCTAAGATCATTTAGAAACCTTTTAACTTTAGCATATCAGTTTAATAGTCTATTATATAACATTAATATATTTTCATGGAGCACCTCACTTTACCTCCCTCAAGTAAAGAGATCTTCCTTGATTTTTGTAAGGGATAGCAAAACTCTTTACATTTCTGTACGTTCTAGGATGCAAAGGCACTAGGAGAGAAGACACTATAGCAGGGGCTAGGAGAGGAGGCACAACTTTTGGCCCTGGCTAGAGCTACCTGCCTAGTATGTATACAAAGAAAACCTGGTTATGTATCCACAAAGTGATAGACATTTCCTCACTTAAAAAAGAAAGGGAAAAAAAAAAAAGAAAAAAGGCATTTCATGACTTATGACCTTTCATTATAACTAATCAATACTTGTACATTCTTAAAATGTACATAATGCTAATTTTTTTCTATTTTGCAAACATTAAGTGCTCAATATACAAAATTGTCCAAAGAAATGCTTGTGAAGTACAAAAAACCCCAACCAAACAAAGAAAACCAGAATAGGCCTCAAGGAGTTGTACTTCAGTGATGCCTGTGGGTTCCTTACAACCTGGGATATTCTATGACTCTAAGGACTAAATTTTGTAAGACTGTCTGTCACCTCTGACAGTATCCTGAATAATACCACATACCAATATGGTATAAGGCTAACAAATACTTTCTTGTAACAACAATGGAATTTTGTTGGGGGGGACAAAAAAAGGTAACCAGATGATGGGCACGTACGAAGTGCAGCCACAACACAGGTATATTTATGACTTCATTTTTCTGGACGGAAATGCACAGGTTTACACAGCATACGGCCGTGGTCTATCAAAAATCATCGATGCCTCCTACACGTACTCAGTAACCAATTCAGGGGAGGAAAAAAGTAGTTCACTCAAATTAAACCAGACGCACACTTGGCAAAACCCCAAAGAGAAGCACGCGAAAAAATGCGGGCAGTGTAGCTCCACTTCAGACTCCCCACACCAGAGGGACAAACACGGGAGGCAGAGGCGGAGCGCCCCGCCGGAGCGAGAGTTCCCTGCCCGAGTTTGAGGGGCAGGCGCTGGGCAGCAAAGCGAGGCGAGGCACGGCACGTATCCCGGAGTGCCGGAGCGGCACCGCCGAGCGCGCCGGGAACACCGGCGCTCCCGCCACCCCCGTGTCGCGCTGGGGCGGCAGCGCCGGGCGCCAGCCCCACCCCCGGTCTGCCCAGCCGCACACTGCCCCGCCAGCCGGGGCACGGGAGGGGATGCTTCCCTTCGCTCCGCCGCCCTGGGCTGCGGGGAACCGCGGGCGGCGTCCGGAGCGCTGGCAGCGCCGGCCGGGCGGCCCCGCTTCGCAGCGACGGTTCCGGGGAGGTTCTCATGGTTCTCTGCGGGGAGCGAGCCCGGGCTGGCAGCCGGGGCAGGGCCTGCGCCGCCCTCCCTTCCTCCCGCTCTCCCTCCTTCCCTCCCTGCCCGGTGGCCGCCCGGGCTCGCCCGGCGCCGCCGCTTGCCCCCCGCACGCAGGCAGGGACACCTCGCGCCGAGCCGAGCCGGCGACAGCGGCCCCTTCCCGCTTACCTCGAGCGAGGCCCGGCGGGAGCCGGCGCCAGCCGAGGAGGGACGGACGGTGGCTGTACGGACGGATGGATGGATGCAGGGAGGGAGGGAGGGACGGGAGCGGGACCCGGGGGAGCCGCGGGAGCCGCAGGGAGGGAGGGAGGGACGGGAGCGGGAGCCGGGGGAGCCGCGGGAGCCGCGCCCGGGCGGGTGCGAACTGCGCCAAGCGGCGGCCGTTGGTGCAGCGCGTGCACGCCCGCGCGCGCTCCCGCTGGCGGCGGGGGCGCGCCTGGGCCGGGGCGCCACGTGACCTTGGAGCGGCGCCGGGTAGGAGGGGGAAGGAGGCGCGCGTGCGCGCGGCGGTGGCGCGGGAGCGGCGGGCGCGGCCCCGGCAGCGCGTCCCGAGTCCCGGAGCCTCCGCCGGGAACCCGCCCGGGCCCTAGGGAGCGGGCTTCTGCGGCGGAGCCCCTTCGGGAGCAGCTGTTTATAGCCGTGGTCTGAGCCGGGGATCGGGATCGGCACCTCGTGACGGCGGGGCGGAAAAGACGCGCTCCCTTCACGGTGTTTGCCGCTTCGTCTGTCTCTGCATCCTTCTCAAAGTTACCGGCCCGCCCACAGGAGGAGGGAAAATATTTTTTATTTATACACTTCTGCATACATACGTACATGTATGTGTTGTAAAGGTATTATGCAGTAGTCGTTCTATATCTATATATCATAGTCTCAACCTGTGCCAGAGGAGGTTTCAGATGGACGTTAGAGGGATTTTTTTCTACGGAAAAGGCGGTTAGACATTGGAATGGGACGCCCAGGGAGGTGGTGGAGTCACCATCCCTGGAGGTGTTTAAGGAAAAACTGAACGGTGGCACTCATGTGCCATCCGTGGTCTGGTTGACATGATGATGTTTGGTCTTAGATCAAACTCGATGATCTTGGAGAGGTCTTTTCCAACATAATTAATCCAGTGACTCTATTATACATACATACATACATACATACATACATACATACATACATATATATATAGTAATGAAAGTGTAGCATTTCAAAATCAGAACATATCCAGCAGGCCGTGTTTGCATTTCAGGACAGCAGCTTCATTTGCCCATTGCTTTTATGATTCACACCACTGCTTGCTGAAGTTGGTTTGGTGATGTGTTATTATTTACCTGAGTCACGCTGTTGCCCAGAGGCCCCAGATGATCCTGTGACATAATATGTGCTAAACCAGGGTAATATTCTCACTTCAAACAGCTTGCACCATAAAAAGGGGTGCAAAAGTAAAGGAGAAGCAGCATAATTGGAAATACAATTTGAGTTTCACAAATGTGAATTAAGTGTTTTACCACTACCAATGTTGCTTCTTTATTTTATTGTACTTCCATTTGCCTACCAACTACTTTTTCGTTCACCAATCTGTTGACAAAAGTTTTGGTAAAAGATGGCTTTGCCCCACTTGGTGTTAGAGCCATTTTAAGTTTTCACATAGGCTTCATGCAGTTGTCACATAATGAGAAATCTGGCTGGTCAGCAAAGTATTCAGGGCAACTGACAAAAAGACATGCCAGCATGCAAAGTAATATACAGACAAAATTTATTGTGATAGCCCATATATCTCTTAAAAGATGCTTGACAATCTTTTTTTACCAGTCGTACAAAGCTATAAGATCTGTTTATTCGTCTGTGCCTCCTGGGACAAGCTGCCTAAAAGATTATAGCCAGTGAGTTTGCTTATTTGCAGATAATATATTTAAATCCCTTTGAGGATGGAACTAAAACAAATTATCCCTGCATCACATGCAGGCTGGGCTTGCAAGGAAAGTGGCTCATGGAAGAAGGCACAAACACAGAATTACATGGATGGAGTGACTCTATTATAGATATGTAAAAAGGAAGGTCAGATTTCACGCCTGCCCATTTTGGTGATGTTATTGTCATGTCAGGAATTCTGAGTCAGTCCTGGAACACTTTCCAGGACTCAGGATACATGGAAGCAACAAAGAGTAATGGAGCAATTTGCCACCCTTCAGCGCAACCATTTTTCAGCTGCGGCAGTTTTCTGAAGAGGCCTCCTGTTTGAGTATAACATTGCAATAATAATTACCTAGCCACATTAGCATAACATCTGTCACAAATACACAGTCTGCAGATCATTTCCCTGCTTTGCTGAGTTCCTTATTTGGCATCTTAGTCTCGCAGTTTGTGAGGGTAATCTATTCAGCAATTGCTCTAACAGAATATTTTCATTTGTGTTTCTGTGATCTTATTTTTGCTGGTCACAAGAAGTCATTTTTTTAGTGGAGGGGATTCTCCTTTTCAACACCAGACAGCCCTGTTCACAGGGAGATAAGAGGTAGGGGCTAAATCTGTCATATGTCCTGAAATACTGACATTAAGCTAAATCCTATTATAAAAATAAGCCAGAAAAATCTTTACTTGGAAAGGGGTAACAAATGGGTAGATCATACTTTTCTGTTTCAAACCTGGAAGAGGTGCTTCCGAGTAAAGAGCATTTATTTGAAAACACAGTGTCTTCCCTTTAGGTAACATTTACCTTTCCAAAATTATCACCTCTACACAAATCAGGACTACTGAAGTAGACATCCCTCAGTATTCTCCTTTTGTATTCTTTACTCTTTTGTACTTACACATAGAAGATTACAATCAAGCTGTTAAATGGGCTTGCATGTTCCACAGCTGTATCTATCAAGTGGGATTGGTTTCTGTTGTGAGTGTGTGGAGTGGTGTAGACAGAAGCTCTCTACACTGATGCACCATTTGTGGTCCTTGTTGAACCACAGCTCCCTGTTGGTTAATCGAGGGCCTCCAGGGCACAGGTAACCTGCTACCTCATTTATGTTCATTTTGCGTTTTCACCACAAATGTCACTATTGTTTCCCCCATCAGGGAGAGGGGAGGGTTTGATGACAGCAGCTGCTTACTGGTGTGGTTATTTTGGTGGAGAGGAAGCAATTTGAAAGTATGTTACCCAGTGCCATATGTAAATCAGTGGCTCTCTGGCTCTTCAACTGAGGATCATGTCTGGTAGCAGGAGTGTGTGAGAGAGGTAGCCTGCTTAGGGCTACATAAAGCAGAAAAAGAGTTGACATTAGTGATGAGATATTGTTGTGTCATTTTGCCTGTTTGTACATATACAACACTCAGAAAGAAACCACTCTCTGGAGCAGTCATTTATTCCATACCCACCATCACCCCTGCTCATGCTACAGCAGACAGGATATCTTTTTTGGAGTTTTTTCTACTTTAGTGTTGTTTAGACTCTCATCTCTTACCCTGTAAACTACAGGGAGTAGACTAGTAGGGAGTATGAGACTCTTTATCTCTGCCTCTTAGTCAAGACCAACATGTGTTCTTCAGAAGCATTTTCCATAATATCTCTCAGATCAGAATGACATTATGACAGGATGTTATGATTCAGTTTAGTTTATATTTTTATTTCCATTGAAGAGTTAAAAAAAATAAAATATAAAAGGAGAGAAGTTAGTAGCAAGGATTCAGGGCTGCAAGGAACTGTACCCTGACCCACCAAAATTTTTAAGCACACCAGTAGTCCCAAATTTGATGGACTTGTGCGTAGAATTAACATATTTGGTTAAGCCAGCACACTCAGATCAAGTCTCATATGAGCAATATAACTCAATTCTTTGTCAATCATTAGCAGGTGTTTCACAAACCATTTTCTGATAATAGGTGTGACAGGATTTCAGGCCTCCTGTTAAGTTCCTTGTCCTTGCCAAAATCACAGCCTAATTAAGCAGAAGGTTTTATTCCAGTCCTGTTAGGACTAGTGATGAAAGGGTAAATGGAAATAACTGTGTCAAATCAGATGGTAGAAGATGTAAGATTGGGAAAGAAGGAATGAAAGGTGTTTCATTTGAAAATTTGCAGAAGGAGATTGCAGGAAAAAGCTCTCACATAATGAAATGGGAAGTGAGACAAGGGCAAAAGTCAGCAGAATATTGCGCCCAAATCTGGGGCCTTCCTTCCTCTTCCTCAACCCCTTTTTGTCTCTCTCACAGTACCTTTATTTCTAGAAGCCCTTGTGAAACTGATTTTTTTCCCAACGTTTTGCTCTTTTCAGCTTCTGTGGCACTTTTCCCTAGACATTTTGCTTCAGTTCTTAAAAGTTAAAGTCCTTTTAGCAAGACAAAAACCACAAACAAACAAAAAACTGTGGGGAAAGATTTTTTTTGTGGGTGTCTGTCATATATAGGTGCAGATTAATTGGGATGCCATTTATGCATTTACCTTATAGTTGTTGTTCAAGGGCAAAGAGCAGAAGTGCACTCTATGCTAGTTTAAGGATGATCTCAGTTTACAACTAGCTGCTTCAAAGATTATGGTTTAATGTATTACCAAATTATGTCTGTCAGTCTCAGAGCACAGACAGATCTCTCTCAATAATTGGCTAACAAATTCAGAAGAATTCAAGGACAGCTGGAATCACAGTGCCTTTACTGCATTGGAAGTCAAAGCCGATTTTTCTCATCCTTTTTCATCTTCAAAAATCATCCTTTGTGGTTTTAGGAGGTGACTGGATATAACTTATTGCAACAGTTTCCCTTGTTGTTAAATACAGTCATTATAATATGAGAACATGAATTTCTAGAAGACTTATTAATTAATAAAGAGTAATATATGCTGAAAGGGAACATGTAGGTGAGAAATAAGAAAATAAAGATTGCATCCAGTGCCTGAGTTTAAATGTAGCCAAATGATTGTGTGTGTGATAGGAGATCCTGTTGCTACAGAAATAATTTGCATTCTATCATTATGTAATGCACAGAGACTGAAACAATTTTTCATACTTATAATGGAGAATAGAATATAAATAATACATTTGTAATGCAAGAAAGAAATTATTCAACCACAGTAACATAATAAGCTTTAGTATACTCAGCAATTCTGTTAATAATAATTTTGAACATTTTGTTATATATTTGTGAAGCACTGCAGCTTAAATAATCAAAATAAAAAAGGGAGGGTAATCTTTGACATATTTCTCTCATTACTGTGCATAACTACACTATTCTTCTGGATAGCAAATGTATTCCTGTAGAACAATACTGATGTGATTCCATTTCCAGGTTTATGAGGAACCATCGAAATTTAACAAAAAAGATCCCCAAATTCTAGTACATTTTAGTTTAAAATGTTAAAGCTATTGCCAGTAGCTTTTATATCTGAAATATCAGGAAAATAGTGATTTTTCTTGCAGCAAAAAGCTAAGACCTGATTCTGCTACAATGACACAAGAGAGATCTGCTATTGGTTTAACAGTGGGAAAAATGGGCTTTGTAATCTGAGATTTGGGACATTTTTAGAACATTCTTCTGAGCTCTAGCTTGATTTCTGTTAAAGCTAATGAAAAGACCCCTGCGGCATTTTGCAGGAAGTGGATCAGGCTCTCAGTGGTACAGTCTGTTCTATATATAACTTACTCACTGCCGTTGGTGTTTGTGGCAGACAGGCTCCCAACCCAGAGGAGCTGTGAGAGGTGATGGATCTTTACAGATGTAAGGCAGCTTGAAATAATTGCCATGGCAAGGGAGAGTTGTGTGAAACAACCTGCAGCTTCGTACTGCTTTTGGAGGGCCACTCCCTGTAGCTCTGACGGAGTGATAGAACTGCACATCTATAGATATTTATCATTTTTTGCAATAAATGCATGAGAAGTTACATGCCTTGGGATGTCCTGCTGTGGAAATGCTCCATACTGCACTTCTCTGTGGGATCTGTGCTTATGTCCTTCACTGCTGGGCTATAACACATAGATTCAGAAAAAGATGTGATGGAGAACTAAGTCAAGCTTGATGTCAAACAGTACTTAAGTGTAGTTGGATGATTTTAAGTTGCATTTAAGTTTCTCCCAACACCATTTTGTGAAGAAGTCAGTATTTTGGTTTCTACAGTCTTTTCTCTGTTGCATCCTACATCCTTCTGTCACTCACTATGGACCATCCAAGTTATTTAAATCCTTCACATTGTTTACAGAAATATTATTACTCTACTTGCCTACATATAAGTGTTCTATCCAGCATTTCATCCAGCCAGAAAATTTCTGTTGGTTTTAAAAAGAGTTGAATAGAATTCTAATGGAATTCTACTAGAAGGAAATTCATTTCTTTTCATCTGGGTTATCAGCATCTTGACTTTTATGCATTTACATGCTATTGAGACTCTTCTTTCTTATGCTGCCAGTTCTATAAGGATGGATTAGAAACTGGTATTTCTTGTGTTTTCAGTATTTCTACATTAGTCATAGATCCAGCACCTAGAAATACCAGTGGAATTCAGTGACTTTTCATCAATAATTCATCTGGAAAAAGACAATACAACACAATTGAGCCTTCTTAGAATTGAAAACAGTATGGATATTTTCCTAGTAATTAAAATATTTTATTCTATTTTCTTATGTTTTATAACTTCTGGCCACTTTAAAGTTGAACTCAGCTTGCATAGCAACAAAATAAATTCTGACCTTTATTTTTATTGGTTTGTTTTCAGCTTGAACTCTGCTTCTTCCATGGTATCTAAGCATTTGCAAATGAGTCATATTTTCCTATATCCTCAGTACATAAACATGTGAATGAACAAAGTAATGAATGTGAATGAGCACAGCAATGGTTTAATGCAGAGATTCTTGCCTTGCATTTATTCCTTACTTACATGACCATGAAGATACACTCTCTTATAAGAAACCAGTGGATATGATGATAGTGAGTGGAAGAAGGGATAGTCTTGGGCTGAGCCACTGAGGAAAAAGAGCAGTGGGTTTATCAGAAATCTTAGTGCTGTGGCAAAAATTGTGGAGGAAAATGAGTATGTGGGGCAGCTGATACTTCATGGGCTACTGCTATATCCACAGTAACTCCTGAAGGCTTTAAGGGAATTAGTGAAGTGGAGAGGACTGGAAAGGAGTCTTGTGAGTCTGGTGATAGAAATGGTCAGATGGGGTCCTGATCCACCTGATGAAACAGGTTTGCATGAAAGAAACTTGGATCAAAAGAAAACTACTTATGCCTGCCTGCATCCATAGGAGATGGTTCTGTTTCTGGAGGTCTTCCACTGTGGCCAAAATGGTCATGGGGAAAAGTAAAGCCCACATGGCATGAAGAGGACTGTATAATTTCCTTGATAAAGTAAGCAGCATCTGCCTCAAGCTGTGGTGGCCTATAAATATTGATTAATAAATCCATATAACTGATACCAATATTCCTTTACACTGTAGTAAATATGTCCATTTTGGACAGGATTTGCTCTAATGAACTCTGCTTATAATGGATATTTTTTAGTAATTGAATTCCCATTGACAGTACATGTATCATTATTCAGATACTTAAGAAATTCCTGCAGTGAAGTTATCTGATACTGAGACATAAGTGACCATCTACTATGCATTTAAATTTAAAGTTAGGAAGTATAACAAATGTTACAAAAAAACCCTATTAATAAACTTCTGTGTTAAAATACCACTAATTAGATACCACTAATGAAATCTCAGGTTGAACTTATTATCCTGTTTGTGACAGGATCACTTTCTTCATTGAAGTTCAGTGGGGTTTACCCAAGACTGCTTTTTCTGGTGGTTTCTTTCCCTGCCTATCCAAGCTTTCTGTGGGTTGAGGAACCTTTTCTGCTACTCCTGCCTTTCCAGTCTTCTTTGCTGCTTGCTGGTTGCTTTTTGTATCCTTTTCTGTTTCCACATGGGGTATTTCATTTGGATCAGGTGTCTTCTCTGTAGCAGTAATTTCTTCTACGTGTGGCTTAATAAAATCTGATTTAGGAAAAGTAATAAAATTTCTGAGTAATTCTAAGTAACAATATTTACTGTGCTCAGCAACATTTCTTTCACATTGGTTATGACCTTATCATTTTCTTTTCCTCTTTCCCAACTCATATAAAGAGATTCAGTATCACACATAACATTACTACTTCTTATGAAACCAAAACCAAGCCCAAGTCTTTATGGTCTCTAATTAAAATGATTAAGAGGTAGATACTTGAAAACATTTACAGGTACAGAAATAATTGTTTCCTGCTAAAGTCACCTAATTCACTGGATTGCTCAGAAAAGTCTACCACACCAGTCAGGCAAAAGAGGAAGGAAATGCTGTAAAATATTTGTTCTTGCCTTAGGAGCAAGAAGGTGGTGGGGGAGGAATAAAAGTCTAAAATGTTCTGTCAGAAATTATATAACATGTGTACACCCTGTGTACAAAGAAAAAATACTTAGGCAAAAATATGTAAAACAGGTGTTCTGATACTGTCAGAATTTAAGACTGATTTGGAGCTAAAATGCTCTACATGAGAGAGATGTAATTGTGAAGAATAAGTAATTGTCCAAATAGCAATTCTATAATAAGGGTCTAAAAGAACAATAAAATAATATACACGTAATACATGATAATGCTGAATCACCAGAGAGCTTTTAATTTGCTACCCTTCCTCTAAATGAGACCAAAAATGGTCACTTATAATTCTAAATTTACTATTCAATATGGACATAAAACTAGGAGAGGATAATTGATTAATCTCAAGTAGTGGCTAAAGAGTCAGAGATTTCTAAAAGACTTAAGCATTTAGGGTCCCTGAATCAGCAAGGCCTTATTTTTGGTGAAATATCAAACATCTAGCTGCTGAAATGATTCTCCCTTTGGAAAATAACACCATCTGTGTATGTATACAATCTTACAAAGCCTTTCCTCTGCATTCAGAAATTTAGAAGTATTTATTATGACTTAAAAAACTTCCATCAGCCAGATTAGTGAAGATGACAACTCGCAGTGCAAGTAGAAAAGGTAGTTTAAAGATATTGATTTATGTCTCTTTCACTTAGGCCTAACGTAGTAATTCATGCTTCGCATCTGTTGTTGATTAAGAGCATATGTACCTTGATTGATTGGGACCTATGTAAACTTGATTGATTGGGACCTATGAAATATTGATTGGCACAGACAACTCCACAACAATTTAACTTTTTTTCCATTGGAATAGAAGACTCTAACAGCAAAAGCACCCTTACCTTTCTTTCCCTCTTCCTTCTGTTTGCTTGCTGTCATTGCTTTTTTCTTTTTAGATACAGTTTTATTATTTTGATTTTGTCCTTGGACTGTGTCAGTCTGCCCTGACACAGGCACCACAATCACCTGAAGCAAAGCAAGAACAAAACATGCACAAGCAAGACATGTGGATGCATCACAAATTCAGCCTGAAATCACCATAACCGAATCTCTGTTACCTGGGAGGTGAGCCACTTGTATTCCCTGGCTGTTCTCCTGAAAGGAGGGAGGCAGGAGGACAGATTTTTTTGAAACTAAAATAGTAGAAATAAACTGTTGCCAAAGTGCAATCGTTATTAAAAGTACTACTGAGTAATAAACATCAGTTATTGCAAAGAGCAGGTGCTGTGACTCCGTATGTTGTATGTCATGGGACAGAGATGGAGCAACCTGCATATCATCCTTGAACTGGCTTCATGTCCTACTAAATAAAATTATAAAATAATTTTGTATTAGTCCTTTAAATTTGGGAAGCTTGCTCTATCTCAACTTACAGATCTTCTCGTGATTATATTTTGAAATTTTAAATAAAGCCTGGTTACTTTGTCTGTTTAACTCAGCTGCTGTGACTAGATAATCTGAGCTTTTTTTGGTAACAGATACTGATTCATTAAAGGACATAATTACATACACCTTAAAAATGCAATAATGTCATAAATTTTGATGCTTGAGTGTTAAATATTTTAGGAGATAAGGCTTTATGAGCACATACACTGTTTATGTGAAATAACAAAACCACATTGTTTTTGCACAATTTCAAATTAAAAATCCCTGTGATGTGAAGTCTGTTGTGGAAGAAAAAGAGATTTATACCAGGTAAACTTAACATGTTCCTTGAAACTCGTGATACTATTAGTGCAGGCATATGCACTAAAGTTAGGCATGTTTCGGTAGTTTATAAACCTGACTTAAATATAGATTATTTTTATGAGATAATAATCATTCGCCCTTTATAGAAACTGATTTTAAAAAAAAAAGAGATTGCTAAAATCAGCATTTTTGCCATTGGTAACTGTACGTGAAAGGTGCACACAGATCATGCTTAGACTGAAAATATGTATGTTAGTTCTTTAGATTTTGATGTGAAGAATTGTGCTGTTGTGAGACTAGTAATGAAAACATTTATTGACATGGGACATTGCTTTCCTAAGCAGCAACTTCTGCTTCTAATCCTTATCCTGTACAAGCAGTATCACATATATATATCATACATATGTCCAGCAGGTTCTGTTGCTTTTCCTCAGCTGATATAATCAGTGGCATTGTTAAATAGCAGACATGGAGTTTTAATCTATGTTAAGTGCATTCAAAGATTTGGACAAATTTTTTTCTCTGAAACATTTTTGTGTAACAAAAAAACCCTTTTTTTTTGTGTTGAGTGAAGATTGTTTTTTGTACCTTTAAAAGATCTTTTAAAAATATGTTATTTCTGAATATCCAGTGTTAAGTTTTGATGAAATTAACTGACTTTTCTATCTAACAAAATACCCTTAAATCACACTTCATGCCCAGGTGCATTGAAAAGCATAGAACCACTCCTGTGACAGAATTTGCAAAAATACCTTGTTGCCTTAAGATGTGAGGCAGTGAAGGTCTGGACAGAGAGATGTGAAGAGATGCCATTGTGGTTTTGTTGCAAACAGCAAAGTGAAGATTAACAGGGATCTAAAGGGAAGCTGGAGGTAATTACAGTGGTGAAAGCATTAAGACACTAAGATACTGTGCACAACTACACGAGCTGTGACTAATCAAACAAGACACAGTGAAACAAGCTTGTGATGGAAGGAAAGAAGTGAATTCAGTTTATTTGTGAACATAGAGCAGAGTTCATACACTTTTACAGACACACACACACGTATTATTATCCTGGCCTCCTAAGCCTTATTTTCATTTATGTTACAGTACTGTTACCCTGCTTGGGCAGATTAAACAATATTTAGGGCTGTAAATGACACCCATATTAAGGCCTCACTAAATTAACACGTCAATACAAAGGGGCCTTAACACAGACAAAAAACCAGCAATCATTTCTTGGTGATCCAACGCATTCCATTTATGCTGCTTTACCAAGGCTGGAACAAATCCTAACTGCTACTCAACTACGCCCCAACCATTTCTGGTCTTTCCATCTACTTCATTAGTTGCTTCTACTGAAACAATTCTTGACCCTTTCCTTCCAGATCTCCAGGAAGAGGGTCAAAGGATGGGCATGTGTTTACAGACAGCATGCACTTGGCCTTGCTTAAAATGCTACAATTAGTTTCTGTGATGTTAGCAGTAAGAAAGCATTTAGGAAAGGCCCTGTTTTCACTGGCATAAATAAGTGTATTGGAAGCAAATGTGAAGTGAATGGAAAAATCCAAGGCTGCCTGCTAAAGCAGAAAGCCATTTACACACATGGATTATATCAGCCTAACATCCAAAATCTCCTCTGTACTTCTGTCTTCTAGACCTAAATTCACACTTTCATTTTATCCTACTGCTTTTTCTCTTGCTCAGACTCTCTCTCTTCCTCAGGTATGTACACACTTACGGTGACATCGCTGGTCTCTGTACCGTACTTGTTCTTCACCACAATGCTGTATTTCCCAGAGTCTTGTGTGGACACAGTAGAAATGGAAAAGCTGACATTTTTCCCAGATTCAAACCTCAGGATGCAATTGGCATCTGATACAAATGATTTTTCATTCTTCAGCCATGAGACCTCTGGGGTGGGATCTCCCCAGACAGTGCAAGAAAGATTAAGTGCCTATAGAAAAAGTACAAAGGAATTATGAATCAGTAAATATTTGCTGTGTTTTTTGATGCCTGACTCTCCAAATATTCCAACTGCCCATTTAACTTCTTGCTTTTAGTAAAGGGATGCATACCATCATCAGTAATCAATAATTTATGTCACTCTATCATAAAGGAAAAGAAGGAACTCAGTTAATTCAAAAATGCCATTAACACCTTTGAATATTTTATGGACCTTCTTCTCTACTCTCATAAACATTAGTAGAGGTTTCTCCATGCGTATTTTTTAATATAAAATTAGAAATTATCTGCATTTGTGTGTTAGACCTAAAATGAGATTTTAATGAACTGTCAGATGGGTTTTTTTCACATTAAGCTCAGTATATCTATATCTATATATATATATATCCCATAAGGAGAGAAACTGTGCCTGCTTTTTTAGATAGCTAAGAACAAAGTGGCCCTGGAATATTTTTTTTTAATTTGGGGTCCTTTTAAACTATGCCCTGACAGCTCTTCTAACAGACTTGTTTTATACACTGCTGTAAAACTATTTTTACCCAAAATCTATACAGACTTTACTCATTCTTTGGTGTTCATGTAAGCATTTCCCTTTGATGTTAGTACTGTTCCTAAGGACTGACTTCAGCCCCATCAGCCTGCAGGAAGTACTTTCACTATTAGAGAATCATATTGTTGTAGAGGTCACTGGCAGCTTCTACCTTCATCAGTCTCTTGGGCACACTTTGTACAGGTCTTCTTTTTTTCTTGTCAGCTAAGAAAGCAGTTTTTGGGAGATATTGATACATGTAAATGATCCCTTCCTCCAGTCACAGTGCTATGGCAGTCTTGTCAAAAATATTTGCAAAAGTGAGTATCATGTAGAGAGTCAAATATGAAAAAGTTCACATGACAATACAGTGGTACATAGGTCATTCTCTGGAGCTTTATTTAGGAAGGAAATTATTTATATGTAAGTATTGGATAGTACACTGGTCTAAATTTAAAATGCCATTTAAAGAGGAATCTAACTGGACTGGAAATTGAAGAATTTTACTGCAAAGAAAATGGTCATCAGTACTTCATTAGGAATGAACTAAGTGATAATAAGGAATAGATAAGATTTCACTTGGCTGGAATCAAGTATCTCTTCCAAGCTTTCCTGGTAGTGTGATAGTAGAAGATAGGACAGAAGAAAGGTGCCTGGAGGGCTGTTGAAATGAGTGGACAGAAGAATTGATACCTCTCTAAAAGCAAAAGGTGTTGATATCTCAGAGAACAAAAAAATCCCCACATGCCCAACCTAAGGACCAAAATGAGAGCAAAAGGGAAGGAGAAGTCTTTCCTCTATTAGCAACACGTAATTCTTGGTACTGAAGGAGGGCAGATTCCAGAGGGGTGGTTATGGCACGGTGGAAATGGCCTCTATCTGATTTCCTTCAGCACCTACAGCTGCTGACCACATGAGGCTGTTGACTCCCTTCTCTCTTAGCCCACTGGTGTGAATGTGGTTTTGATTGCCATATCAGTCCATCTTTTTGAAAAACAAGTGGGAAGCAAGAGGTTTTACATTTCCCCCTCTTCCTTATCACTCTGGATACAAGCATGCCCTCAGCCTTAGCCAGGCAGTGCATATGAACCCCTTCAGACGCTCAACATTTCATTATTGTCTTCTGATTCTCAAGCAAGCAAGAGCTCAGCACCAAGTGGCTCCAGCTGCCACTCCACCACAGTGCTTATGAGCTGATGTCCATGTCCACACAGCTCCATTAGTGGCATCATTCAAAGCTGGGGTGTTTGAAGTGGTGTCATACTCCATAATTCAAAGAGATTCAAGCAGCAGTGATGATGCTTTTCTTCTTCCAAATCATCCCTTAAAATAGCTACATTTTCCTTAACCTTGTATTACTAACTCCTCTTTGATATGAGTGATTCTCTTGATGTTCCCAACCCTTTCTATTTATTTTCCAGCCACTAATGTGCAGAGATGTGTCTTATAACTCACTGTGTAGATGGTGAGATCTTTGGTTTTCTGGAAGGTAATTCCATAGCCAAGGAGAAATGATTATTAACTGTGACTGCACCTATATGTTTCAGATTTCTGTTCTTTGGGCAAGAGGTTGTATTTGCTCATGTATATATTTATTACTCACTGAAACCCTTGATTATAATAGAGTGTTCAACCTGATATCATTATGGTAAAAAAGTGTGCCCTGTACTCCTGGGCCCAAGGCATTGAGGCATGTCCACTTGAAGCAACCAGCAGCTGCAAGTCCAGACCCTCACTACCTCTTCTGCCTTTTACTGCAGATTAACATAAGTAGGGTAGTACAGGAGGCAGAGGAAAAATGTGTCATTGTACTTCAAGTATTTTCTTCTTTCTTATTAGCACAGAGTCACAATTGTGGATGGTTTGGTGAGTGGATTGAAGCAGCTCAGGCAAGGAAATCTGCTCCCTTCTTCCAGCCTATCAGTGAGGATCTACACCTCTGGCAGAAGAGTAGAATAGTGAGTTGGTGGGAAGAAGGATGTTACATGTTGCTTCTATGTCTGAAAGTGCCTGTCAGAATCCTAAACCTCTTCACTCATTTGCAGGCCTTCATTAAAACAGCCACTTAGGTCAAGTTGGCCAGCTGGATGCAAAACTTATGTTAGCATTCTCTGTCAGGTCAGATTCCTCCCTAATGTGAACTGACACTTAGTCTTTTCCAATTATACCACACTGCTGAGGAGCATTTATGTCTATCAGTGGAAGCCTCTTAGGCCATCTGGAATGCTATTTGATTAACACTCAGTAAACACTGGGTCATTCGTTCTCACCCATGCCCTTCAGCTCACATGTAAAAAGCTAATAAGCAGCATCACAATCCCAAAGTTAAGTGTAAATTTGAGATATGCTATGCCTGGAAGTTCACTCTCAGGATACCAATCTGTTCCTATAAGTCTGTGGTTATGGTGGCACTAGAGTTCACAATCAAAACTTGCCAGACCTCTGCTACCTCATTTGCTGTTTTACAAAATCCTCAATGATTGTGAAATTTGCATGAGTTACACAAGAGAGAATTGCATTCTCCTCTCTCCAACATATATGCAAACAACAGACAGATGAGCCAACACCACCCAAACCAGCTCTGTTTTCCCTGATCACTCTCTGTCCTACTCAAAACACTCCTCTACTGAAGCAAGAAATGTAAGATCAAGGATATTTCTCTCGAGTTCTGGGAGTATTTCAGCCATGTATTCAAACATTATGAATGTCCTTGCTGTCAAGGACAACATGTGTCTGGGTAAGATTTTGCAACTCATTTTTTACGAATCAGTTTTATAAACACTACACATTTTGCTTCAGTGAACTCATACACAAGTTCATATCAACTCTCTTTTGGCTGAAAGCTTAAAACTGGTAATTGCTTACACCCAAGTTTACACCCTGCCAAAGCATTATGAGAATCACGCCTCCAAATACTGATTAGCTGAGAATCTGCTAATTCATCCTGTTCCTTTGTGTCTTCTATCTACAGTTACAATGCTCACAGGAGTGATTCTTACTTTGCAGCATTTCTCAAATTGCTAAATCGGTTAAAGAATTTTATTTTGTAATGTCAACATACATGATTTTCCCAGAACTGCTGCAGTCTGCAGTCATGTTGGCTATATCTCATGTTGTTAAGCGTTTTAGAGTAAGATTTTAGATTCTTAACACTTCTGCTGAGCTTATAATCAAATTCTTTTAACCCTGCTGACCTACTGACAGATAAAGCCAGAAATACCAGGAAGCTGCCTTACTGTAGTTGTCACATTACAGGTTTTCAGTGACATTCACATGCCCTCTTTCACTGTTCGCACACACTGTGAAGTGCAACTGATTTGTGGCAGAGCAGCAGGAACTGAAGAGCGGGCTCTTCTTGGTCTCAGTACTATTAAACAGCAAGTTGTAGAAGCAGTGTGCTGGGAAAAGGTTGTGAGATTGCAAACTCACTTTCTAGGTCAACTGATCTGTTCTCAAGCATCAGTGTTCCTCTGGGAGTGCCTTACCATAATCTTTCAGCTAAACTCTCCTAATATATATCCAGTATTACACCAGTGACTTATTTTGACTTCCTTCTCCTTTACCCTGATGAAATAGAGAATTTTTTCTCCTATTGGCCGGATGAGAATTGAGTTATTGTGGTTTACTACTTTTACACCATTTAAAAGCCAGCCGTGTGATTACGATGCACATTGTAGAGGTGTGATTACCATGCCACACTGCAAGGGAGAAAACTGCAGAAGGCATGGAATGACTGGGTCCCATGTGAAAAAAAAAAGAGTTAAACTTTCCTGATGCCCTGTTACAAGAAAAAATCTAACTGTGAAACCTGTGCATGAATTTTTAAAGAGCTGGTTATATAAGGAGTTTTAGTCCCAACTCACATTGTCATCTCACTTTTATCTAATTCTTAAGAAAAGACACTGCCCTGAATACATAAACCCATCTGTGCAAGTCCATTGAATTATGTACAGAAGGCAGGGGAAGAATAAATAATGTAGCAGATTTTAAATATGGCATCTTAAAAATAATATAAAAAAAAAGGTGAATGTTTTCCCATCATTGAAAGGCATTCAAGCTGTTGGGATGTTGTGTAAAGCTTCAGTTAATTTACTGTACCTTGCCCTCCTGGATGGTGACAACATCGGGCAAACCTCCAAGTACCCGTGCACGATCTGGAAATAAAGAATCCGGAAATAAAGAAGAGGAATTTTCTTTAGTGTGTCAAAATCAACTGTATGCAGGATTCTGTTTCTTTTCTAGTTCTTTCCTTTTGTCTTATTCATGTACAACTTGTCTCTGGTATCTGTGCGCTAGCAGACAACTATCCAGCATTTTTAGCACACCATTTGGACTATAAAAAATGTTGAATTCACAGCAAAAGATGTGTTAATAGTTGGTGTCAATCACTTACAGAGAGGAATTAAAGTATATGTGCTGTGTCCTGCAGACTTCAACATCAATTCAGTTTTAATTATGAGTGCACAAAAAAGATTTACATTTTTGAGATCTGGTGCTCAAAATTTCTACTGTAGTAAACTAAAAACATTGGGTGTCCAAAGTTAAATGAATGACACCTGGTTACATGCTGGAGATTGGTTTTTAATCTAGGTACAAAGACAGACTTCAGTCTCAGTGGCAACGGTGAAGTTCCACCACTTGTGTGTGTCTATGTGTAGATGAGAATGACACCTGATTCATCTAGTTTAAACTCAAGAGTCCCATAGAAATCATAGACAAATACAAATAAGCCAATCACATGCAAGCTTTAGTGCACTTATCCTGGAATATGGATTTTGTTCGTTACATGTCTGGGTGGAGCCTGGGAAGGAAATGACTGTACAGAATGTTCCTCTCTGGTGTGTTCTGTAAAAGATGTGCTCTGGAGCACACAGATAACAGCCTTAGGAGACCAGGAAAGGGACTGTGTTCTGACAGTTAACATGCCAGCGCCTTACAGATAGTCCAGGGTCAGAAATTAAAGGTCAGAGCAATCACTGACCCCTTTGAGCTGTCTCAGCTGGGACTTGTGGGGGTTACTGCTCACATCCAAGCCCTGCTCTATCTTTCTATGCATTTTTCTCAAAAAACTTTTCAAAAGCCAGTTCTGCCCTCATTTTTATGAGGTCTGAAAGTAATTTGCAGTGGAACAGTTCATTTTTCTATGGCTTCTTCTGTAAGCAGGGAGGATAATGAGTTTAATAATTCAAATTGAAGTCTAATAACTTACTCCTTAAGCAGTTAATACACAATTCTGTTTTAGTTGCTCTGTTGGAATTGACATACAGGCAAAAGTGTGAGGAGATTCTAAGCAATTCAAAAGCTACTGTTGCTTTCTTACCCATTTCTGTAAGCAATACAGAGCCATTGGACATTTTAGAGCATTCAAAACCAGCCAAATTATTTTCTCCATCTTTGAAAACAAAGATACTTTTGAGCAGAGAACATGCATGAGAGATCCCAGCAATAAAGTTAATTTTCAGAGAAGGCTAACTGATATTGAAAACAGGAGCTTAGATGAGAAAAATCAACCTAACCTATAAGAGTAATATGATTAACTGCAAAGTGCACCAATTTTAAATCAACAAAGGGTCACTTATTTCTCTTTGGAGAAAGGACAAACTCGTTTTAGGATAAGCACATGCATATATACATGCTACATGCCCTCTCTTTCCCAACACACAAACTTCCTGGAGAGGAAGAAAAGCTTCATAAACAATTTATTGCAACCATTGCCAAAGAAGGCCTACTTACTTTTCTCTGCAATCGCAGCTTGCCTGGTGTTGAAAAAAGACAAAGGAAAAGCCCAATTTCAGTTAAGGTTTACTTGGAGTGATTGAAAAACAGATTATTTTTTTAACTGCCTTTAATCCATTAAGGAAATCTCTCTCATTGCTTAGCAATACAGCTTTTTCTTTGCTACCTGACTGTTATATAAGAGTTGCACCAAAGGAGTCACATGCAAAACTCCTACGGGCTTCTGTATGACTAGGACTTGTTTCATAAGATAAAGGTATCTCCAGCACAAAACAAACAAATACCGTTATTATTTTATGGCTGCCATTACTGTATTTAGATGGCATAATACTTACTTTAGTCTCTGGAACTCAGCAAAGGCTTCATCAAATGCTTTGTAAAGAGGAATAAAGTAGGTTTAGAGATAAATCATCACAAGTTTAAATTTAAAATTAGTAAATAAATTTAAAATCTAGATGTAATAAATTTAAAATGTAAAATTTAAAATGCATGCATGTGTGTTGTACAGAGTCTAAAATGCTAAATAGTTGAACTGATAAAGGCCATCTGGTATATGGCAGCTGTTATATATACATATGAATGCATGAAAACATTTTTTTTTTCTAGAAGTCAGGCTTTAAGACAGAGGGCAAGAAAGTAGTAGGCTGAAGTAATTCCACAAAAGAGAGAAGAAATGTACAATATATCACCTAAATGAGAGATTATGGCACTGACCTTCCAAACTTTTTTATATTATACATCCCTATCTAAAATTATTGTGAGCACACGCTCCCTATATGTATATTTATTTATCGATTATGTAGATGTAAACAAGTGAAGTTCTCCTATATTCTTCCTGCCATCCCAGTGAGGCACGCTGGTTCATCTTGCACACACCCACTTCAGAGACCACTGGTTTATGGAATACAAGAGATATGATTTTCCAAGGATTTTTCACATCTGCTTGAAGCATCACACTGATGGCTACAAGCAAAGCAAACAACAAATTGTCTCCTTTGTAAATTCAGGCTAAGCTGCCATCAATGGGGGAGGTCAACCTCTCCTGCTTTGAAAGGGTGGAAGAAATGTCTTTTTCTAGAAAGTGGAGATAGAGTACAGAAGTAGCAGTGTGGAGATAATTAAAATGTTATCACCCTTACACAGAGCTTGCAAACAAAAAGTGAAGCTTTAGGGGTGGGAACAGCTGGGAATGGAAAGAGCAGTTTGGAAGGAGGTATCTGTTCTCTAGGACCTGAGAGGTCTCTCAGAGTGAAAGCTTCCAACAGTCAATCCAAGTGGTTCCCCTATCAGTCCTTCCTCATGCTGATGAGAGGTCTTGGCATCTCTGAAGAATAAGGAGTTTTATTACAGCCATCAAAAAAATATGGTAGGAAAGTATCG
Organism: Cettia cetti; assembly: GCA_013401135.1. Lineage (NCBI taxonomy): Eukaryota > Metazoa > Chordata > Aves > Passeriformes > Sylviidae > Cettia > Cettia cetti. The sequence goes on from VZUI01058913.1 coordinate 42,275, forward strand.
GAACAAACTTGTTCCTCACTCCTCCAAATATTCCTTGGAAGAGAGACACAAAGAAGGCATTCAGTGCTACAATTCATATTTAAAACTGCCAATCAATGCCAGCAACACAAGGGGTTTTGTAAAATAGCTCAGAAGCTGGGCTGGCATCTCAGTAGGCAGACTGTAAGTGGGTATTTGGAATAGGAGAAAGCTGTTTGTATTTTATTATTTGAGTGGACATGTTGGGGAAAACAAATGGCATGGTTGGGGAGAACATATCACAGAATCACAGAGTAAGCTGAGTTGGAAGGAACCCACAAGGATCATCAAGTCCAACTCCCAATCCCACACAGCACCATCCCCAAGAGTTACATTGTGTGCCCGAGTATTGTCCAAAAATGCTTCTTAACGCTGTCAGGCTTTGTTGACATGGTCTCTACAAAAAATGTCAGACTGGTGGGTGTGCACACAGACCCCAAAGGGTGACAGATCTGTAGCAAGAGCCTGCTGTAGATGCTCCCGTGCTACCACAGCACACTGCCCACCTAGCAATGATGTTAGCAGAGGGAATGGCCTACCTTGTCCAGAAAGATCCACTGTCTTCTTGTGCGTTGTGTTGCCATCAAAGAGCTCCATTATGTATCTGCCTTTGTCCTGTGGAGTTGGCTCATTGATCTGCAGCCAGATCTGCTCCCCAGTGACACCAGTCCTCATTCGGTCTGTGAACTTAATCTGGGTATCACTGAAAAGTCCAAACCAATGTTACCTTTGCGTCTCACTGGAGTATAAAAAGCATTTGCTCATGTTGGGTCACTGAGCACATCTGGAGTTACTAAATGATTTCCAAGATGCTATGATATGCTACCATATTCTGAAACCTTTGAAGTCAAATCCTTGCTAGAGTTGTGAGCCAGCTGGGCAGAATCAGTGTGACAGCCTTTCCTTGTTCAGCTATCCTCAGAGCTTGCAGAAAAACTATGCATCTCAGTCTATGACCTGAGCCACAGAAAAGCTGTTCAAGTCTAAAAGCCACGTCTCAGGGCAGCTCAGGCATCCACAATGCTACTGTTCTCTTTTTAGCATAGGCTTATTTCTGCTTGGGCTAAACAGAAGTATACAGGGCTGTATATCCAAAAAAAGGCCCCACTTTTGTCAGAAATTATGTTTGCCCTGTTGAAATTATTTCTGATGCTCTGCTATTTGGAATTTAAACACACTTTGACATAAGCATATATTATTCCATTAAAAAAATAGAAAACAAAACAAAAAACCCAAAACCCCAACACCCCCCTCCCTCAGCCCCTAAAATCAATTTCTTAGCTCCCTAGCTAAGCAGTTAATTTCCCTGGATGAGGCAAAATACATTTGTCAAATAAGCTACTCATTTCCTTGTTATCTTTAAACTGATAACTTTGAATGCACTGCAGGGAAAAAATAACTTTTTTCCTAGATTAATTTGACATGCTTCAAGATGAAACAAGTTTCTAAAAATGAAATGGAGAAAAGAGAGAAAAAGAGAGAGGTGAAAAAACCCAGAATACATCATATTCTCTTGCACTTATTTGAAATACATGGGGCATACCAGGTCAAAATGGGTGCCAGGAAACAAGAAGGCTTCAAATCACTTTCATTTCTCTAACAAGGTGCTGGTTAACATCAGTGTCAATAGTTACAGCAAGCCTGGTACAGCACATCCTGGGCCTTCTGTGCCTCATTTACATGAGTTTAATTGAGAGATCAGTAATTCAGATTCCATCATACAGACTAACTACCACCATGTCCACAGGAAGTGAAACAGCAAGAATAGTAATAATGGAGTGATCTAAGTTGTTTACTTCTCTTGTTTACTTCTCAAGGTTTTTCAGTGCAAGCTGTTTGTGCTGGCTGAGAACTCAAAGCTGTCTCATAGATTTGAATGTGCAACTCCCATTAATTTTATGGGGAGCTGAGCATTCAGATTCTTTTTAAAAATCTCAGTTCTTCTGTCTGTCTTGGTTAGGTTTGTAGTGCTTTCAGCAGGGGTTGTCTGCATTTTACTGCCCCGGGCACGTGCTGGAATTTGCTTTGCCTCCTAAAAAGGAAGCCATGCATTAAGACAATGTGCCTGTCCCAGTTCCACAGAACTGTGGCTTCTAGACAAGCAGACCTCCAGGGCAGGTATCTCTGAACCCATGGTGCTGGCCTCTTCTGAAGCCTGATGGTCTCTCAGGTTATATTTGCATCATTCCTTAAAACTGAGTCAGGGAAAAATGCAGTTCCCACTAGAGAGGTGGGAAGTGCTCTGAAGCAGCAGGATCCTGCTGGCATCCTGTGGCATGGGACTGTCTTTCATGAGAGAAACAACAGGAGGGCCTGGAACCACCACACCTGGTTCTCGTACTGATTTCCTGTGGATGTAATTGACTGAAACAAAGTCATATTTGATAAGGACTCATAAGAGAGGAGAGGAAACCTGGGCATCATCTCTCACACACATCCAGGCTCTTTCTGAATCTGTGAAACCAAAATTGCACTGGGTTTTGCAAAGCTCTTGTGTACTTACTTGTGCACCCAGCCTACTCTCAAATCTTCCACATAATAAGTAACATAGGAGTACAGTCTGATACCCTCAGCTGTGCTCTGGATTTTCAGGTCTGTTGCAGACAAAGCTGAAAGAAGAGCACATGGTTTTATGCAGCCATACAGCCATTCATTGAGTGCCACAATGAGTCATTCATTGGAAAAAAGAATTAAGTGCTTACCAATCTTTCTGCATACTTCATTCATCAGATCTGCAAAAGCTGTGGAAATGAAATCCAGAGACTAAGACTCTGTGTCTGCAGTTCAAGCACAGTCAACAGTAGGACAAGTACTGGCTCTGAAACATTCTCCCCAGAAGGTTTGAAAAACCAGTCTTTGAAAAAACTACCTTTTCAAGCACATTAGAAATCTGAGTAATGCAGAAATAGCTTGTTATTTTACAGTTTTCAGACTTTATTTACGTGCAGCCTTGATGAATACTGCTGCAGCTGAACAAGACGATTTTTTTTTTTTTTTTTTTTTTTTTTTGGTAAATGACAGTATTCAGTTGGAATGCTAACCCATCTATATACCCATTCAGTTGGAATGCTAACCCATTCTAATGGATAGGAGTGAAATGCTAAGAATATAGCAACCACAGTAAGAGGAAAGGCCTCTAAGTAATTGTCAAAATATAATAAAATATTTTTAAATTATCTAGTTCTGTAATTTTTTCTATACTTGTAGGCTTATTGATGGCCCCCTGAGGAAATCTGTTACCATTTTGCTTAGCATTAACCACTGTATGCTCCCAAAATTATAAAGAATCTAGATGCAATAAGCTGTATTCAAATGTTATTTGAACTGAAAAATCTCGGTTTTTCTAATCAGATGATCTTGTATGCATAAGGAACAAAACCACAGGAAGTCAACATGGGCAGATGCCTGCATTACCCTGAACCCACTTCAGTCTGGGTATCTGCTGGTGTGTCTGACTGCAGCCAGACTCTGACCTGTGTCCTTGAGCTTTAGCTCACTGGAGTCCTTTCCTCTGTCGTCCTTCAGTATGACTTCATAAGTCCCAGCATCTTTCTTAGAAAACTGCAATATTGTAATGATAAAACCAGTTTTCAGAACAGGTGCTGTAGAAAAATCTAGATTTCACTTGTGAACCCAACTGATATCCTGTCCCTGTCCCCAGGTGGGTACTGGATGCCTGGGGCCACCCCGGTGCCCCCCAGCTCCCCTGCTCCTAGTGGGGGTGGTGGCATGGGCTTTGGCAGGAGGTCCTGGTATGCAGGACATTGTCCTATCCCAAATCTGTTGCAAGGCTGGGTATGAACCAGACCCCTCTGAAAGCCTGAGTTGCAAGCACTTTCCAAATGCTATTCAGAATGGAAATGTGGTCTCAATCTGTTGCTAAATTGACATGCAAAGGAAGTGACAAGCTTATTATCTCTTCTGTCATCATTTCCTGAAAATCTGAACAAGCAGTTACAGACAGACATTTGCTTTAGCAAAAACACAGGCGCATTGTGAGCTTTTCCATTTTTAAAACCCACTTCCTTTTTCAATTGTTCTGCTGGAGTACCAGATTAGATCATATAATTCATCTGAACACTAACTTCAGCTGAGGGCTAATGAAGACAGTCACTCACCTCTGATATCAGCAAAGTACACACGCCATCCTTAAAGTCATGTTCTTCATCTACCATTATCTCCCTGTCATCTTTGTACCACACAATGTGTGTTTCCTTCTTAATATTAGCCACCTAAAATGGATGAAAACCACATTGCAATTATTCCCTTCATCTGAGCAGGGGAGCTCGAGGTTGTAATTTGGGTTAGCTTGTTCCATGGGTTAGCATGTTCAGGTCTCTCACAGAAGAACAGCAGGCTTTACAACCTGATTGCAGTGAGTTACTGCAGCCCTTCATTTTAAAATGAGGGAGGCAAGAAGGGAAACAACAGGGAAGCAAGAGAGAGAAAAGGAGACCAGGGAATGAGCTGATCCTGCCCAGGGAATTTCTACATGCATAAATAGGCTAAAAATGAGTAAACCCGTGGATTTACAAAGACTTGTCATTCCTTTTCAGGTGCCTTTCTCTGAGTGAGTGGCTGATAGACAAGAATAAAGAAATTCAAGCTGTTTTCCAACACATATTGTTACATGCAATGAGCTGTCACCTCAGCAGATTTAACCTTCAGAGGCTCTGTCACTGCCCAATATGCAGCTGGGAATACAAAAGTAAAGGGCATGTCCTTAGTCCCTTCCCATCCTCACCATCTAGGTAGTGGTAGGCCAATGTACTCTGAACATTTTACTCAGGATTTTCCTTGCCCCTTACCTTACATTTCAACATGACATTACACTCGTCAGTAACTTCCCATCCCAGTTTATCCACAAAATGAGGACCTGTTTGAAATTAAGGTATATTTTTAAAGGTCACATCAACGGTATTCATTATGCAAAATGAAAGATGTGTTTTACTTGACAAGAATACTATTATATTTTAAAGTGGTTTTGTTTTTCCTATTTCTGCTTCAGAAATAAGCACGTAACACAACAAATCCCATGTATTTCAAATTAATATATATAAATATAAAGAAACTCCTAACAGACTAACACATACGTGATTCTTATAAGTATTCCATATTATCACCTTGTTTCCTGTGCCACTCTTTTCTCTGGAAATCTGCTTCATCCCGTAGCTTCTTGAATACTAGGAATTAAAACCAGTAAGAAATACAAGGTCAAACTTTATGTACCATTTGTACAATGCTGAATGTCACTGTAAGAGTTCAGTCTAACTCTGTTCCTCGGATGTCAGTGAGAATCTGACCATAGGATCAGGTTTTCACTGAACATACCAGAGTGTCAGAAGCTGGTTATGGCTAACTCAACTTTCCTGGCTGCTTGCAGTCATCAGGAGTTTAATGTGTCCTGTCTGATGATGTGCAATCCCCAGTCATACAGCTCCTGGTTGGAAGGCAAATGAGAGGCAGCAGAGTCAGCAGCTGCTTGAGCTCTGACAGGTGCAGCTACTTGTTCCCAGCTGAATGGGCTTTTTATATGGGAAATGTTCATTCTACCCATAGGAAAGCAAACCACAACATGCTGCAGTATTTCATGTTTCTATAACAATTCCCCTTCCTCCCATCACTGTAAAAATTTCAGTTCACACACATGCCCTGTCCTGTAGGAGGCAGGCAAAACTGTGACATAAAAAACCTGGAACATCTGTTGGTATTGAAAACAGTGAAAAGTGAAGATGACAACTGAGCTAACCTTGGCATAATTTTTCCAGCCCACTGTACAATACAGATTAGCCTACCATCACCAATGAGGACAAGACTAGATTGATTGGTTGCTTTTCCATCCTGTAGCTGGAACGTGTAAGTGCCTTCATCCTTCTCCTCAAGTTTATCCATAATCATTTCAACAAGGCCAGTATTGTGGTCCAGCTTCATTTTGTATTTCTGCAGGAGTGGAAAATAAAGCAACAATTAATACATGTAAGAGACAGAAAATATTTGTGAAGCGTTGTAATGATCTCTTTAGGAGAAATTTTGTTTTCTTTATTTGGATTCTCACTTCTTCAGGTTCCCATTTGTTCAGATCCCTATCCTATTCTAGACTCACTATCTCTAGCTCCAGCTCCAAATGTACAACCAAATAAATACATAAATCTGTTTATTTACTGATGCTGTACAAGCACATGACATGCCTGTTGCACAGTCAGTACTATGTTCTTTTTCATTGGAAAGGTTTAGATTTGCACCTCTTCAGAAAAATGCTTTCTTTGAGGGTGATTATATTTTACAAGGTTGTGTCTAGAATGCTTCATCTCTGCCTTCTATCAGTGCTGTAACAAAATCATGCCATGTCCTGTCTTTCGGGGTAACAAGTTCTGCAGCTGGAAACAACCACTTGGGAATTTTTCTGTGAAGTAATAAATTCCTTCAAACCACAAAGAGAGGTGAGAAGAAGGGTACTCTAGGACTATAGATGAAGGAGGTAGGAATCTGGGCAATTGCAGTGATTCATTGAAGACCACAGTTAATAGAACATGTGGTATTCACAGAAGTGGCAGGAAGGCATTATATACCTTCCCTTTATAAAATGCGTCTAGTAGAATTCATCTGGAGCTCAGAACTATGGATGAAATCTTTATAATCATGCTTTCCCTGACACATGCTATTTCTCATGAAAATGCATCAGAGTAGAACACTGGTTGGAAGTATACTGAAGATAAAGACACTAATCCTGATTGATACTCAGCAAGTATATCACTCAGATACTAAGCAGTGAAAAGCCTTACCTCTCCATTGAAAATCTCCTTATCATTGAATACAAAGTTGGCCTTTGCATTGCCAGACAGTTTTTCAGCTTGCAGCCAGAATCTCACTTCTCCTTTTTCCAAGATTTCCACTGCCAACTCAGAGGTAAGTGGGACAGCTACAAAAAAAACAAAGAAAGGAAAGATGCATATATTTTTCCTGTGCCCCAACAACTATTGTCTACTGAAACCAGAAAGCCACTTAATCCTTCCATACTTGAATACTGTATGCAAGGTAACTAGCTCATAACAGCTCTTCATATAGACAGAATGCCTCTTCACCCACATATACGTAGAATGACAGATGAGATTTAGTCTTTTGATCCTTCAATCACAAGGTCTGGCCAAACTAAAAGTGTTCAATATTTGAGTTCTGCTCTATTCTAAAGCAAAGCTATTTCAAATGCAAACTGCAAGTATCTGAAGCATTACTTGAGTCTGTATGGTGCAGACCCATGTTTAATGAGTTGTCTAATAATATTACTGTAAGAAAGTGAACTGACTCAGAGGGGAAATAACAAAACAAAACACAAGAAAAATATCTCCAAGCACAAAGCCAGAACAGAAAGTCAGCTGCTGAGCTGTAGGTTGGGAGGTTTTTGAAAACACTCTGATCCTCTGCTAAGCAGAACCTCCATCTCCGGAATTCACCAAATATCCCAACACTGGGGACACTGTACAGTCTCCCCAGTATATTTTGTTTTCCTATAAATAACCAAAATCCCCCCATATAAACCAGTTCAGTGTGTCAACAGGGGAAAAAATGTAAAAAATGTGTTCTATACCATAGGTAACTCTTTTTTAGTTAGTTAGTTCCTGTTGTTAACCATCCTCAGCTTGCTTTCACTGTAACTTTTCTTTAAGACACCATAATCAGCAAAATTAAGCATGAGTAAGTAGTTAGCCTCTGATATTGGGGCATATTGCTTATCTCATTGACTTCCATCATGTTATCTGTCTTGGTGGATATGCAGATTCTCAGTAAAAGTCCTGCTCTCAGGATTACGTGTGCTGCTGTGTGTGAACTCTCCCCCAGGCTCTGCTTTCTCAGTAGTGCAAAGTCTGCATTGCTAGGGTGTAGCATGGAACAGCAGAGAAGAGTGCACAAACACATTGCAAAACACAGGATGATGCAGTCTGGTGGCAATGTAAAGACACACCTCCCAGGGCAGGCTGGTTTCTTTAGCTCGGTGTATGCAGAGGCTCAGCTGCAGCAGGAGAGGACTGGGACCAAAGCAGTGTCTGGTGTCTCTCCTGCTGCTATTTGCACCGTTCTAAATTACTGGGGTGCCTCCTGGAGCACACCTGCCATCCCACCCCACTGCCAAACAGTGACTTAGGGGGTGAGGACCCCTCAGCTCTTCTTTTGCCACACTCACTCCTTCTCCCTCCCACACCCCACACCCACGTGTGCTTTTAGTGCCTCAAGGTCTGCCTCTGACAAAAGAAAAACTCCTGGGAGGTAAGGCAACAGTCACAGGGAAACAAAGAGAATCATGGAAAAGGCACATGCTTAATCAGAGAGGGCAAAGTCTGGAGCCTGGAAAGGCAGCATTGTCATGAGGGAGTGGGGCAAAGACAACCCCATGGAAGTGTGTCCCTGCTGTGCGAATGGTCTGTGTGTGCCTTCCTCACTCAGCACATCACTTTGTGTCTAAGAAACAAGGAATCTCAGGGCTTGCATAATTTCTTAAAACAAAGCCACTGAAATGCTACAGGAAGCAAGTGGGAGTGTGAATAGACATCAGGCTGCACTGCTTTTGTCTCACTGTCAGCTCTACAGCAATTTTAAGCCCTCACTTGGCTTGCCTGTTATTAACTGAGAATATCTTAGTCTAACATGGAAAAGAGAAAAGTATTTCAGCAGCTGTTAAATAAATGGCTGAAAGGATGAAAAAGGATTCTTTTTTGGAGAAAAGTCTGACAACTTCTCAGCCTAAAGGAACTGGACAAATTTGCCTTACGTTCTGCTATGAGCAAAAGTCTTATTTAAAATATTTCCACAAGCACCGATAGCTATTTTAGGCATTTTCCAGTGGTTTTACATCCTATTTGTACAGCATCACAAGTTACTGGCAGCACTTGACAGGCAGTCCTCGGGCAGTTGCTAAATTGAGGAGTTGGAAGAGTTTCTTTTTACCTCATATGAACACACTGTCATACCCATACTTAGTTGTGTTCTGTAAGGCTGTTACTCAAGCAATCCATTTCCCATGGAGTTACTGGCTACATGTGTTTCTAAGCAGAAGTTCCATTAATTGCTGCTCAGAAGTACAAACAGCTGAATCTCAGCCCCTAGTTGTAATACATATTTTTCTTGAAGTTTACACAAGGGCCCAGAGTGGCCAAAGCATATAAGACAGTTTCCTCCTTAAGAATACTTTCTGCAGTGATCTCCCTTTTCTGCCTGTGCCTTCTGGAAGCTCATGCACAGCTATGTGTGTGCTGTTACCTAATACAGTGCAAAAAAGATGATATGATCTGTGTCCCAAGGAGCTTATTTTGTGACACTGGTAGTGAACACACAGCATGGAAGAGTCCTCAGAAGGGAAGGGTGAGGGCAAGTAAGGCCATGCAACAGCAGCAAGGTTTTATGATGACTGACTTTTAGTGTGAAAATATAACTAGGAGAAGATACTTGGGAGGAGCAGGAGTAAACAAGGGTTTGTTTGGGCTGTCATTAAGCTATCAAAAGGTGATAGAGTATGTTGAGAAGAATAGAGCCGATGAGAAAAAGATGAAGAAGGAAATGAGAGAGATGATGTAGGCAAAAAGGCCATTTCTGTAGCCAAGGATTGGCTGGGTTGAGAGGTGCAATGTGGGCTGAGTTGGAAGAGGTGCCAGCAGTACATGCACTAAGCTGAAGATTTTAAAATGCAGGCAAGAATTTTAGTGCCTGGAATAAAAAAGAAGAAAATATAGCAGAAGAAGATGAAACCAGGTTTAGATCTCATCTTGTTGTGTGCATTAATATTCATTATGTAATCCAATATTATTTTTCCTCCATTTATTCATGTACTATTCCAATAAAAATAACCAAATCATGTTACTAGCAGGGTATCATAAATGTCTGTGGAACTGACAAAAATACCATCCCAAGAGTAGAAAGCATGTTCAAATTTTGTCAAATGTTCCAGGAAGGAGGGAGAGAATGAATTTCAGCAGGAAAATTCTGTACATATAGATCATTACAGCTGAATTTACTACACTTGTCAAATTTGTTAACCTTAAATTTTACTTATGCTAACTTCTGTTGGAGTAAAATTAGAGAATCTTTCAAATTCTGGTTTTCAAATCAGGTCAAGCTGAGTAAATATTAAAGCCTGTTCTGCATAAGAAGCAAAGCCAATATGATACTTATTTTCCAGCTCTTATACAGACTTATTATGTAGCCTGCAATAGTTTGGGAAGAACATCAGTAATATACAAATGTACTGAAAGAGGGAGAGAAAAAAAAAAAATCTTAAATTTTTCAATCCAAACCCACTTTGACTTGAAACTACTATAGTGACCTTCTTACCTGATGGTGGCAGGAGCTTTGTGACCACAGACTCATAGAATGGTTTGGGTTGGAAGGGACCTTCAAAGGTCATCTAGTCCAAGGTCCCTGCTATGAGCATAGACATCTTCAACTAGGTCAGGCTTGTGATACCCTACTGCATGCAAAGCTCTCCCCTACAGACACGACTGATTCACTTACTTGGAAACTGGCGTTCATGGCTCAGAGCAAGCAGGCGTTTCATTTCTGCAAAAGACATAAAAGAAGTAATATGAGGTGTGTGCATTCCTTTTGGATCTCAGAGACACAGCAGCAGGGAAAAACAGATGTGAAAGCAAACTGGGCATGCTTAATAGGCATTGTGTCTACCTTCCTCATCAATTGTGTAGCTTGATGAAACTCCATCAGTGTCTGTAACAATACATGAGTAAATTCCCAAATCATCTTCTCCAAGATCCTTAAAGGAGAGTTTTGACCTGTAAAGGAAAAAAAAATGCATTGTGATGAAAAGGTGAAGTCCATTTGAGCCAAACCCCTCCTTTCTGTCTATAATACCAGACATAAATAACCTTATGTTAGCTTTTTCTCTGACTGAACAGACAAATGTTCAGCTCTGTCAACTATAAATCAGAGTAAGTCCTACCATGCGTAGTAAAAATGGTGATGGCACCAAAAGAAAAAAAGCAAGTCTTTGATGACCCTGGAAGGATACTGTAGGTACAGCCCAACTCAGTTTCCATATGGTAGCACCATGACTGTGTTTCTTTCAGTAAGAAAGTGGTTTCTACCACTAGGAGAGCACATAGGCCCTTCATGGGCTGAACCTGTGCACTCACCTTGTCTTCCTCTGGGAAAAGCCTGAAGAAACAGAGTAGGCTTCGATATGTTATATAAATTACTAAATCAGGCCATGATGATGCTGCCATAAGGAAAGCCTTGCTGACTGCAGCAGTTCCAAAGACTACAGCTGTGTTACAGGGCAAAAGCATTTTGCAAGAAGCCAGATAATTTTATTATTTGTAGCTTTAAAATAATAGAAATAGAACACTAGTAGTAGTAGTAGTAGTAGTAGTAATCATCATCATCATCATCATCATTTGCCTTGACTGAGAGGTTATAAGATGTGAGGGCACAGATTTACTCTCCCTGTGCATAAACATCACTAAAGTGCCTACAGAGGAGATCTGACTCATTCTGTGCTGTAGTCCTGAGTTTCAAGCTGAATGTGTTGATGTTAAAAAAGGGTTCTTTCTTAGGCTTTCTTCTGGTAAACAGAAGAACAATGTTTTGTAAATATAAGAAAGTTTACATTCTTTCTTATGGGATGGACCTTCTTCTGATGTCCCTCTGGGATGACCAGTTGGTAGAAAGGTTTACCTTTTGTATTACCAATCAAACTGGCCTCTGACTTTCTGTATAAAAGAGGAGCTCATCCCACAATAAAGGGAGAACCCACGACACCTGCAAAGGAACCTGTCTCTGTTTCCTTTGATGTCTCTTGCAACACTGTGCAAGCTACAATTTCCAAATGGTCTGGGTATGGATTTTCTGGAGAACAGTGTTTGGAGAACAGCATTCTCAGGAAGTAACCATCAAGTAACAGAGGCAGTTTTAGCTCTTCCTGAGGTCATACATGAAAAAGATGGATTTCTGTGGCAGTCTAGATCTCTCAAACATGAGACTATTGCTACCCCTGAGGGTCTTACTTTCCGCCTTTGGTATCGATGTTCAGCCGAGGGTCATCCTCAATTGGTTCATAATTCTTGGACCAAATGAACTTAGAGTCTGGAGACATCTGATCACATTCAAAGTTCAAGGAAATTACTCCATTGTCATCTACATCAACCACCACTTCCTTGGTTCCTTAAAAAGCAGAACAAGGCAATTCCAGTTTCTCAAAGAAGTCAAAAAACAAAATTCTATAGATGTCATTCAGAGAGTGGATTGAGCATATCCTTTCCATTTTTTCATCTGGAACATAAATTGCTGCACTCATCAATATCCCTGGTCTTTGATTCACAAGAACAGTTCTTTCTCTAACCCACAGGTTAAAACACATCGTAAATCAACTGATTTATTTGCATGAATCTAAACACCAAAGCATGCAGGAGAGTTGCAATTAAAGGAGGGAAAAAGCAAGACTCTAAATCCATGAAATGTCTGAGCTATTAAATAGTGATATTTTCCATGGTAAGGAGTAGTTAGACCTTTCATTATTCTCTAATAGGGTAAGTGCTACACAGGGAATAACATGCAAATGTGAGCATTTGAAGAGGTAAAGAGGAGGAAGCAATCGAGTTGCCCCAGCAGCACCCATTTGTGACTGAGGCACATTTTTGGTGACACTGGCCTCTCTCAGGGAGGTTGGTTTAATTGCTGTGCTTGGCATCCAGCCCTGCTGCCGTCTGCACCATTAATCCTGGGCCCACAAAGGAAGTGAATATTTGCAATTAGCTGCTTAAGTCACCCACCTAGTCTTGCCAGTACCTTCAGTCATTGAGCTGGATAGGGTGACCCAGTTTGTCCTCTAAAAAGCCTTGGAGGTGAATCCTGGGTCAGCAACCTGAAGGCACCTCTATTCTGCTCCCTCACACCCCAGTGGAGCTGAGGGAATTTCATCTGGGATTTGGACAACCCAGTGAGCTTGTCATCTGTGGCATTAATGTTCATTTCAACAACTTGTCTGAGAATGTCAGGGAGAGCATGTGCACTGAGAGGTGCTGGAGAACATCCAGCCTTCTTTTCTGAACAGCTCTGAGCTGGATCTCTCATCTGAATAGGGCACTCATGTCCTATTACTTGGGCTAAGACAATTCTGGGCTGCCCAGAATACTAATGACACACTTTCTCCACAAAGTATTGTACTTTAAAGACAAGAGCCTTATTCCTGACACTGAGATTAAATGCTTTATTTTCAGCATAATTCTTAGTGACCCTCAAGCACTGTAGGAGATTTCTGTGTTTCATTGTCCTAATACTATACACGTCTTTTCCAGTACAGCAAGCAGCTCCTGTCGTGACAATCTCAGTACACACAGCTTTCTTAGTCTTCACACTTTGCCATAAGCATTTAATGAAAGATGAGATTAACATTCCTATTTGCTACTGTTATGTACCATCCCTTGCAGTAGTGAAGCGCATTAAATACCAAAGTGTGATAAATGAAGTCTGAGACCTACAAATATTTTACTAGGCAACAGTATATTTGCAATTTCTTGTTATAATTTAATTTATTATATGCAAAAATTCATCACTTGAAATTTCATTAGTGTTTAGTTTCCTCTAGGTCACTAGCCCATGAATCTTTTCATGGCACTTTATGTGACATGGAAAGAATTACAGCCGTGAGGTGAATTTGAACAATAGGATCTTTTACATTTGTTTTAAAGCATTCTCATGATGGTAACAATGTATAACATTTATTTCCAGAAGCGATGATGGAATTTATCTCTAATACTTACATGAGTAAAAAAACCAATTTCAAAATTACTGACCACTTTTGAAAACCTCACTCCACCTATCCTGCAAAATGGAGCCAAAGAAGCTGCCACAGTACTAGCAGTCTTAATTTTCCTCCCCTAGACAGCTTGGTGGTTTCAACATATCATCCAGAGCTTCTCGTAGAGTCACAGTAAAAAATAAAAATAAATACATGTCATATCTCCATTTAGCTGAGCATTTTATTGCATTGAAAGGAAAGAAATAAAACATAAAGCAGACATCTTCCACACACTAGAGGTAATGACATCATTTTGAATATAGCCAGTCAGAAAAGTTGAATGAGATGGATTTTTTGCAGTTTCTGAGGTTCAGGCCCTTCTCAATTGGCTGATGCAAGCTCTTAATGTAATCTTGCTTTGTGCCAAGATGACCAAGGACTAAGGGCAGCAATGCAGAAGAGCTGCAGTTTGCTCTTAGATTTCTCTTGTTTCCTGTGAGATCCACATATGCCAAAGTGCTTTTGTCAAAAGCCAAAGTTACAGATCAAAAGAGTCTGGATTGGTATTTGTTTACATGGTTGGGATTTTTCATTTAATTTTAGAAGATAACTGTACAAATTAAGCATGGTTTTCAAAGAAAAGAAAGTGGATGCAAAGTATTGAATCATTATATTTACACATTTCTTTGGATAAAGACAACTGGCACCCTTTGCATGAAAGCAGGTATTTTTATTCAGGATATTATTTGCTTACATTCTTTGATTAGAAATCTCAGTTGTCTTGTGATTTCACATATTTGCCAAAAGTAGCATTACAGTAGGAAATGTCTTTAGACACCTGACAATATTTTGTCTCCATCCAAGGTGGTAATAGAGGCATGATTGATTGGGCAGCACCAAAATATTTGAGGTAATTTTTTAAAAATGGTATGATTGTTCTTGACATTTTTGTGGTTAGAGTGAGAAAGGTGGAAGCCTGCTCAAGAGGCTGTTTTATGAAATAATTGTTTTTGTAATAATTTGTTTTATGAAATAATAAGTTTTTGTCTTTTCTTAATACCTTTAAGAAGCTTAGTTTGGTGGATTCTGTATCAGGAGAGCTCAGCTCAAAATACAGGTCAAGTAGATTTGTACACGTAAGTGATTTTCAGTCTCCCTGAGTGTTCACTGGGCTAAATTCTCACTTTCTGGTGATCCCTCAGACATCATGCCTATGAACCCTCCTTCTCTAATGCTGAGGTCTGTAAATCAAATGTTCTGCTCAGGTTCACCTCGTTTGAGTAAACACTGAAAACAGTGTACAATTTTTTTGGTCATGTTGATCATCTTCAAAGAGTTTTTTTTTTTTTTTTTTTTCAATTGTAGTAACATGGTCAATCCTTTTTTAGGACACTTGAAGAGTGTTATCATCACAATGTTCTGTCAGAAGTATGGTGCACTGATATTAACCCTCAATGAAAACAGATTAGAAAAGCCAAAAGTTTAGTATTAATAGTGGCTTAATTCTCTTTTTAGAAGTGGCTGCTGTATATAGGTATTTTCAAGAATAAATTTTTAAGGTTTGCCTTGCTCCACTTGCAGGTGACAGAAATAGCCCTGGTGCTTCAGCAGCTTATAGATCTGAAATTATGTTTCCTATATTTTTCAAAGATCCTGTTTCAAACCCTTTTATTCACCCAACTACTTACCTTCTTTTTGTCCTTGTATCCCAATCTTACATGCTTTCAACTGACCATCTAGTCCTTCCAGTCCCTTTTTCCCATTCCAGCTCAATAGCAGTCACAGCAGTCCCCCTACTCTGAGTTTTCCAGCTTTACACTCCCAGCTTCAGACCTCCTTTTTCAGTCTTTCTTGACTTACAGCCTCACTGAGGTCCAACTCAATCCTTGCTAGAATTTTTGATGCCCTTGCTAGAATTGGGCATCTATGAGAGCCGAGCAGGAGGATGTAAAAATTAACCTGGGGATCAGAAACTGGGAAAGGATCCCAGGGAAATGAAGTCTGCAGGTGTAGGAAGGAAATTGTCAGAGGAGAAGAGGGTATATGATGGATCCAGGTTGAGTTGTACCCCTGTACCTTCTTGCTTCATATTAAACTTATACTAGATTTGCTTAAAATATCTGGGATTTCATTTTGGCACCTTGTAGGACTCTGCACTTCTAAAATAGCAAATAGATGAGTAAGCCACAAGTCCATGCTTGTGTTTTCTATTGGGGGCTTGGTGACAAAAAGGTATTGACTCTGACCAGTCACCTATTTTACTGGTATAGCTAAATAAACCCCAGGGGTTTTGTGAAGGTCCAAAGTTCCAGGTATGGAGATGCTGCCTCTGCACTGGTTCCTGTGCTTGTTGCTGGTCTTACAGACACACTGGAGCCAGCTTTCAAGGACGGATTACTACTGAAAGTGGTCTCCAAAATGACTTCACTGTGCTTTTAAAGCCTTTCTTTTAAAGACCAAGAAGAAAAAATGTAGTTTCTTTTATCCTTTCCTGGGGCACATTACATAAGAAAAGGAGAATGATAAAGAATGAACAACTGGTTTAATACAGTTAAGGCAAAGGAAAGGAAAGTAGAAAAGCAAAAGGAAAGGCAAAATTTACATCTGTAATTTTGTTTCATTGAGCTGATTTTGCTCAGTCCTCTACTTATGCACCTGCCTGAAGAGACATGCAAATCTTACAACTTTATTGTATTATTATATTCCTGAAGCTGTAGTTATGATAAGAAAATCTGTTCTGACCTTAAAATATACCAGACAATGACCTTAAGATATGGCCCTTAACTCATATCTTGCTTCATAAAAACGCTTGACTTGAGAAGGATCAGATTCTTGGCACGTAGCCTGTAGGTGCAGACATTGCACAAACAGGAACCTGTGTAAATATGATGACAAAGAGGAAGTGTTTCTAACGAACCTGGTCGTGTTTCAGCTATGACAGCATCTGTGACATCTGACGGTTTTCCAACGCCAGCCTGGTTTGTTGCCCGCACACGAAACACGTAGCTCACACCTGGTGTCAGGCCACCAATCTGCAGGAACCAAACATATATAGTGGTGTGTTGCAAAACAATGGTTTTCATTTCACACTTATTAAGATCAGTCTGGGTATTTGACAGTTCTATTTCCTTTCTTGTTTGGTTTCTTTTCCAGTTCTCTTTTTTCTTTATTCAGTTCCAGAGTGACATGCCTAATCTGTGTGACATGCTCCTTCCTTGTGTGCATAGTTAATGTTCAGGCAGTGTCATTGCTGTCATTGATATCTTAGCAAAAGGAGCACTGTGTTTGGAACAGGATGTTTTTAACTCATGTACATTGACCTCTGAAACACCATAGTCTTTTACTGCAAGTAAATGCTGGCTTTAAAAAATTAACTTATATGGGTAATAAGTGCCAGCCACACCTGTTTAGAAACAAGAGAGAATTTAATAGTACAGATTTAATTGCAGTGACTTGAGGAATTATACTGACATTATATCACCTGGGGATACTCCTATAAAACAAATATGAAAGAATCACACTTTAAAATGACTTGTCTTTCAAATATTGTGAAAAGCATAGAAATAGCAAACCTACTTTGGACTTATCTCTAGAACTGCAATACTGCTGATCCCTTACTTAGAAGTCATTCCACAAAATTATTTATCAAGTGGCCTACTGAGTATTCCTTTAAGTGGAGCCATGATCAGCGCAGGATGATGCTATCAAAACTGACTTCCCCAAGGTTATGCTGCTATGCCAACATTTGAATCTTCAGCTATTTACCTTCAAGAATTTCTTTTGAAGTGGCTTCTCATTGACACTTTTCCAGTGTTCCTCTTTTGCTTTAGTTTCCTTCATATCAACATAATAACCAACTATGGGAGTACGACCAGAATAAACTGGTTCCTTCCACAGTAAAACCAGAGAGTCTTTCCTGACTTCTGTGCATTTGACATCATGAGGTGGCCCTAAAATGTAAACATTTGCATTGTGGTGTCAAAATAAATTCCAAAGGGACCAATGCATAAGAGTCCAGAACCAAAACCAGACAGAACCCAGAACTGCACACAGAACTTACATAACATTTAGCTCCTCTGTATCACACCTAGACCCAATGTAAATACAACCCATGCCAATTAAAAAGACTAACCCAAAACACAGTCTAATTAGTTGAGATTAGTATCTTGATCAAATATTCATGAGCTTAAAAAATGGACAAATAATCCCCAAATTCAGGAAAATAAGTTAATTATTAAGCTAATGTGCTGCTTCAAGGACTGGTCTAAAGTCCACTGAAGTCAGTGGAGGTTGTTTTCATTCATGTCAATGAATGTTAAAAGGTTAGGGATCAGGCCTTGTGGTGATACGTTTAGACAAGGGTTACAAGAACCTGTTCTTCTCTGCCTTGTACCTTAGACAGGTATTTATGTCTAGTATTTAAACTAGAAAGCAAAGTGCCAGACACAGTAGAGGAATAAAGAAGGAAAGATAAAGAAAACTAAAGAAGCTGCTTGTAAAAGGCTACTAATTAAATAGGGATTATGTAAGGCAACACTGTAATGGTACTAAATCAAAGTGCTGACGATTCAAGCCTGGCCATGAACTTCAGTGTCCCTTTGACTCCCCTTGGAAAATGCCTGCATTAGACAATCAGTCCCAGAGCCCCCCTGGGCTGTGTCCCACTCAGGATCCTACCAGGCACAGCAATGGTCCACTCTTCACATTTGAAGGGCTTGCTGGGTTTGGAGGGTGCCCCAACCCCCGCCAGGTTAGCAGCAGCCACCTGGAACTGGTACACCATGTTTTCCTTCAGGTTTTCGATCTGCAGGATCAATAAAATGGTACTTATTAACTTTGGATTAGGACTTCAGAGGAAAGTCACAATGACAGTTGTTGAAAACATGAGCATGCATTTAAGTTTGCGTGAAGATGGAAGCATTATTAATTATCTTAACATGATAATTATCTTGTCTTTTCCTCTGCTCAGTGCTGGAGCACACACGAGTGATCTTAGCACACTCAAATTGCAACCCCCTTTTCCTACTGATAGATACTTTGGTAGCCAGGGAGGAAACAGGGTATTGCTCAACAATCATCTTAGTCTGTCTCGTGGTATGGAGCAAGTTCACTTAAGGCAAGAGTTGTCCTCACAGTGGGGTGAAACTCAGTCCTGGCATTGCTTTTCTTTTCTAAAGCAGCTCAGCAAGGTTGTAGCTAGTACTGTCTCTAAACTGGGTCAAGAACTGATCACAAAAAGCAGCTGGCACAGAGTTGGTTTCAGCACCAGCAAGCACTGAGATATGTCCACCAAACCAGTAGGAATTCCATTTACTGTGAGGGCCTGACTTACAAAATATCAGACTATGTCAGCGATAAATTACAGATGACCGTTGGTGCCAGACTAACAAATAAGTGCACAAACAATTTTGCAGAGAAGTTTAATAGGACTAAATAAATTTACCATCATGGAATTAAAACCCTCTGTACACTGAATCATAATTCATCCCAACCCATCTTTGAGATTTGACTTGAAAATACTGCCTGCTGTCCCAGCACTAACTGGAGTTAACCTCTTACCCTGTATGCCCTCTCAGTAACAGCCTTAATGTTGGCCTCCTTCCATTTCCCAGGAACTTCATCAACCACTTCCCTATAGTTGACGTAGTAGCCGGTAATTTCAGTTCCACCAATGGCCTCGGGTTGTTTCCATCCCAGCACCATCGAGTCACGGACGCTCTCCAGTACCACGATGTCATAAGGTGGGGATGGAGCAGCTGTTTCAAGGTGAATAACTCGTAAGTAGGAGGCAATGTTCCAGGCCTGCTTTCACTTACCGTATTCAGGTGGTTCCTACTCTGTGTTTCCTAATTAGGACAATATCTAGGTGCTCAAGGGAAGTTTCTGGAACTGGAATAAGAAATGCAGTATAAAAGCTTCCACAAACCAATTGCAAAGTCCAAACTGCATAGGAATTAGTTTTCAGGATCCTGTGTGTTTGAAAAGCAGGCTGATACATAACAAAATGTGTTGCAATTGCAGCTCTGATGCAAGTGATCAGGACTTACTTTACTCTGAAAAATGAGGAACTAAAACTAACATTGCAGAAAAAGAAAAAAAAAGAGATGCAATGATTTGTTTTCTTTTGCAGAAAGCAAACACCTTTTAGCAATACAATGTTCCTTGTAATTTCCTTTAAAAAATAGTCTCACATTCTTTCCTCCCAAGAATTACCTTTATCTGTTTCTTTTTTTCTTTTAAATTTATACACTCTGCAGATTTTATCATTGCACCCATCACATGATCTTACCTTAATGGAAGGCAGAGTGATCATAGGCACTGCAGTATGGCCAGAAATGGAACATGTCTGTTACTGGAACTTACATTAAAAAATATGCGGCACAATCCTCCTTCTTAGATTTTCTTTTTTAAACAATACAGAAATCATTCACTTCATCCCAACCCACTTTCTTATATTTCTTCTGTATCTAGTAGGAAAATGCTTGCCCACATCCAATATGTAACATACCAGTGAAAAGCCTTATTTGTGCCCCAGAAGTTATACTTTGGATAGAAATTCCACATCATGTGTGTTTCCTTTTGTGTGCAATGTTTTATATTGGTGTGTCAGCTAGGCCCAGATGCCCCTAATTTGTTTTCTGTTCAACATTTTGTGTCTCACTTCAGAGGCCTAGGGAGGAGTTTCATTTCCTGGCCAGGTATCAGGACTTAAATGAAATTCAAAACCCACATATCTTGGGCAAAATGGGTGTTTAGGCACTGAAATTTAGAATGTGATTTTGTGCATGTGCCTATAACTTGATAGGTGTTCCTACTTATGTATCCCTATTAGTCAGAGATAGAACACAACATTCATTAGCACAGTTTCTCAGTAGATAAGATGTAGCTTAGGCTAAAATCCACAAAGAATCTTCATATTTCCTAACAGAACACAGATTTTCATGTGTACCATCATAATCAGACTTTGTTTCCTTCCCACATATATAACCCAGAGAACAAGGTAACCAGATTCCTAATAAATTACTGAAGTGATTTAGAACTATCACCTTGGATACATTAATATGCAGTCAAACAAGCCATTAAATTACTAACCATATTGATATGTTTCACTTTCATTAACCACCAAGTTTGTAAAGTGATCTCCAGTACCATTACATGCATAATGATCTTAATGGAGAGTTGAGCACATAATTAATGGGTTTGATAGAAGATGCATCACTGTGGAGCACGTTCACTTGTGGCACAGTTGAACAGAAGTTAGAGCAGTCTGAAGTAGACCTACCAAAGCATCAAAATCTATTTATTTTATTAATTCTCACCTGTCTCTTTCTTCTTTGTAACTTTTTCCACTGCCAACAGATCCCCAGATCGAGACTTACTTGCCTGCTTAGCAGCAACTTTTTGTGGTGCAGAGTCTTTAACCATTTCTCTCGTGTTACTGTCTCCTGTACTCTCCAGTTTGCCACAGCTACTGGGCAGTGTCCCTCTATTAAATTTAGCATTGCATTTTAGCAAAGCATCTGTGTCAAAGATAGGCTGGGAGGCCTCATGCATGCCTTCCCAGCTGGTAGTGCGGTCTGTTAGTCCAGCAGCTTTACCACTCAGTTCAGGACACACACCATGAAGCAATCCTCCCCCTATAATTGCCAGAAAACAGCAAAGACATTTGGATTTAGAACACATTCTTTTTTATTCATTTATACAACAGAGTTAAGATATGCATGCAGTGAACAATACACCCAAAGTATGACAAGTCGTGTTTACATACAAAAATGTTAAGCTTGAATTCAAGAAAATTTGAAATGCATAAATACCTCTCAGCCTGCTCAGAAATAATGTTTTTTAATAATGTCTAGTATTCAGAGCAGAAAAAAGGATGTAAAGTTAATAGTATCCTTACTTTGCTACAATTATGATAGTATTAGATCTTCCAGGTCACATTTCTGATCCTATCAAGATGATCTCACAAAATTGCCCTAGGCCCCATGTCTCTGCTCTAAGGTTGAGAGGTATGCAGCTTCAATACAAATGAGAGTGAGGGTGTTGCAGACATACAATTTATTTTAGTCCAATGATCTCATTAATCTTTATGGATTAGTTCAGGCAGTGGTAAATAGAAACAATCCATCAGCAAAGGGAGAACACACAGGGTTATAGAAGGTTTACAGATGACACATTGCACTATTAGGTTTAGTCATGGAAACAAATTTCTTAGGAAGTGCCTGTATATAGGGTGGCGTGCACTAGAGGTGATATACCAGATTACAGAATCAGAATGACATTCCCATTTTCCAGGATACCTATTAAGTGAACTTGGCAGTGCTCTCATACAGTGACTCACAAGAAACACCTGAAGAAAACTGGATGGTGAAGGTGAACAGTCTACAAGAGTGCAGTGAGGGTGAAACTATGTCTGTGAATTTATAGGATCTATGGAGAAATTATTATTTGTGGACAACATCGTGAAACAAAGCAATTAATTAGTTACTAATAATTGCTGAGAACATATTTACTTATGAAAATTGAAAAGGGCAATGGAAAATAGCTTACCAATGGCTGCTTTCACCTCTATAGGCTCTGATTCCTGTGAAAATTCACTGAGCCCCGCTGCATTAACAGCTCTGACTCTGAAAATGTACTTCTCACCATTGCTGAGCCCATGGCAAATGAACCTAAAACAAACCAGTCAAGGAATACTTAGAAAGTATTATAGAGAAATGAAAAGTTTTAAGGGGAAAAATAAAGCATTTCTTCCATGATATTTTTTCTGGTTTCTAAAAACCAAGGACAAACCATGACACCAGCCACCTGTATGAAGGTCAGAGAATGCAGAATCTGGGCACCTCATTCACACAACAATGTCTAAACTCATCTTTTTTAAGACACACTATTTCAACAGTCTTCCCTTCTTGAGACCACACAAGCTTCTGTGTTACCACAGGGTCTACCTTACTTCTGCCAGTATATAAAATCTATACTTCCTAATAGAAAAATGTGAAAATCTGCACAGTATAGTCTATATTTGCTTCTTGTGGGACATTTTCATGACACAAGTAAAAGACATATGTAACACAGCTTCCCATAAATCCCTTCCAATCATAAATGAAAATTTTCAGAGTTCAAAAAAATTACAGGGCACTGTACAGGAGCGAAATTATTTTTGTACTTCACTTTCTTGCTTCAATACATGACAATAAACCAAGTCAGACAAATTCTTTTATTTGAAGATGTTTACTTGATAATCTAATTGGCACATAAGAAAACCGCCATAAATTTTCTCTGGCATCCACCCTGAAAACGCAACATTTCCTAAGACAGGAATCATTTATTTAGGAATAGATTGTGGTATGGATTTTTTTTGTTTGTTTGTTTAAAAACTCATTTATTTTTCAATATGCATTTTAAGTGTATTTTATTCCATGTTACTTTGATTTTGTTCTACTTCATAACGTAGTAATAATTGCACTACCAACACAAATGTCATGTGGTGGCATATGAAGCAACTACAATGTGGAAAACAAAATCCAAGTTTTATTTTGGGGTAAGAAAAAAACCCCCTGAATCAAAATTTTCAAAGTGAAAGTTCCCCAACCCATTCTATCAGACTTTTCCAAGTAATTTGCTTTAACCAGGATGTGTGCAGAATTTCAAAAGATCAAAATATACTGCATAAGGCAAATTATGAAATACAGCTAATGTTTTAAGACAGACTCAACCAGAAAAACCAAGAGTTAACAGACAGTCCGTGCCTGACTGCATCATGCATTATATCACACTGACTAAAACTGCAGCAATAGAAACCTATGCACTGTACTTCTACCACATTATATAGTAACTCAGAACAATATTTTTATTTCTACGGTGATTAAAGGTCACATTTCATATTTTAGAACAAGCAAAGAACATGAAACTTCACCCACTTTTGATATAACTACAATATAACTCATAGAAATAGATATGAAAGGATGTAATAATAGCCCACATAAATATAAATGCAATATAAACACACTAAAGAACACATAAAACTAATTGTTGTGTCTGTGTTCAACCAAGTGAGGTTATAGCTCCTTCTGATATACTAAGCATTTACAATGCCCTTCTAAACAGCAAAGCTGGTCCAGGAGTATTTAGCAGAGTCTTACTTATTGTAATAAGGGTTGCCACAGATAGCAAGTGCAAATAAGCAGAGTCAGTCAAAACAAGCAGGGACTACTTCCATATTGGCATCAATCCACTTGAGGAAAAAGTTCTGCACTTACTCCTTCAGACTCTGAAGATTACATACTTATTCAAATGAAACCAAATTGGATTTTTCTCAGGAAATTTTAAATCTTGATTATTTTTTCTGGATGGAGGCCAAGCTTCATATCGGTAAGAAATGTGGGTTTGTATCCAATATTTAAGAGTATTCATTAATTTCTTGATGATTAAAAGAGAAAGAGCAGTCAGAAAGTAATATTTTTAGTGAGATATAGTCCACATGTCCTCCTGACAGTCCAGATACATAGTCCAGAAATGTTTAAAGCAGACTTCCAAAACAAAGCACTTTGCCTCCAAACATTATGCAGTTTAGTTTTCCACATTTGTAACTTCAGTCATTCCTCAATGTCCTGTTTTTCAACAAACTGATAGGCTGTACAATAGCTAGAAGTAGCAAGCTGCTCCACTTTTCTTCATTAGCAATGTCCATGTTTCTTCCCTTGACTAATTGTTTCCAATATAAGGTTGATTATAATTTCTCTTTGGACAAAACTCACAGTTTGAAATATGTTTTTATAACTTCTTATGAGCTTCATATGCAAGAGGGATTCCAGCCTGCTGGCTACCATAGAGAGATTAGCTCTAATACTACTAATGGCTGGAAAGAACATATATCCAGTAAATCAGACATTGGTGACCATCATTTCCATGGTTTAAGATTAATTACCTTGTGCCTTTCACTGGATTGTTGTTGCATGGTTCCCAACGACCAGATCCTTCCACACTTGCCTCAATGTAGTACCCAACCAGCTCCTTGGCATCTGGGGGCTCTGTCCAAGTGACAACAACTGAAGTATCTGTATTCCTGGTTGGCATAATACGGCCAGGAGCTTTGGGAATATCTGTGGGAGAGAAGCAGAAATAAATTAGTGGCCTGCCAGTTAAAACTCACAGATAAAATAAGCATGAAATTCTATTCTTGATTATACTAGCATGACTAGTACAGATTTAACCTTCAAAAAACTGCTCTGATTTAAATTAAGTAAACTGTCAGGGCAGGACAGGATCAGTAGGCTCAAGCCTTTGGTGGTGAGCTTCTTCACTTCTGTATTGCCTACGATTCAGTGTATTTCCTTAAAATCATGTATAATTTATCCCTTTGTGCTGAATATCTGCACCAGAGATGTGATTTGGAGCTTTCTAAAAGAGAAAATGCTCTAGGTGCATGTTGAAGATCTTGTGCAGCCCACAGGATAAGCCAGAAACCAAGGTTCCTGTTAAGCAGCAAAGGGTATCTACAGCGTTTTTAAAGAAGAGACTTTTTCTCTTCGTTCAAAATGTATTTCATGCCCATCCAAATACTCTGGGAAGTCAATAAGAACTGAACAAAGATAATTTGGGAATTGGATTGAAATCTGCATTGCTGTTTGGAGACAAATTGATAATGTAGGTGTAGCTACTGATGACTTACTGTATTGAACATCTTGGCTTCTCTTCCCGTGAAAATAGACTCTGCTTTCACATAAGTATTAAATTCTTGACTTTTGTTTAATTTGGCAAACAAGGAAGGTTAGACTCTGCTGATGTCTGGGCTTATTTTCAATAAAGACTCTAAGTAAAACAAAACATTTTTGTACTTCCTTGAGTTTTCATTTTCTTTTGCTATTTGCTGTCTTTGCAGTTCTTGGCATCATTATTTGCAGCTTAATTTCCTTGGTTTGCATCTCATTTGACTGTATGTTGAAGGTTGAAAAACCCAAACAAAAATTATTTTAGCTAAAGGGAATAAATCACTGACTGCTTTTCATACTTGAATTATTTTCTGGGCAGCTACCTGCCTGCAGACAAAACAATTAGATCACGAACAGAGAAGTTACCATGGAGGTAATTTAATACAGGCGAGCACAGGCTTACCCAGCTTGTCATCCACTACAGTGGCTTCAGTCGCTTCTGAGGGCTCACCGATCCCAGCTGAATTGCAGCAGCGAACTCGGAAGCAGTAGGATTTGCCTTCAGACAAATCAAACACTGCAAAGCGAGGGGACTTCACAGGGATCTCAGTGTTCACCCTTTGCCAGTCCTCTGTGCCAGCAATGCACTGCAGTCAAACCCAGAAACCACTTTTAGAACAGAAGTATCTGAGGGCTGAGAGCCTCATACAACAAGGCTTTGGACCACCAAATTCATGTCTGCTGTGGAGAAGAGGGAGACACATCCCTTCTTTGGGCCTTTCCACAGATAAGCATATTTCAAAGCTTATGAATCCGCCAGATGATCACTTACTCCAGAAAACATGCATAAAAGCTTACTGGTTTTAATACACCAGAGCTAAACCCTCTCCACAACAAGGAAGTGATGTTATTAACTGTACCCACTCTGGACCACTTTCAAAATGAGTTTTGCAGATATTCAGCATTATGCTAAGAGCAAAAGCCTAACATTACCACTTTGCTTCTGGATGGTCTTGTGGCACTCTTAGTGGTTTTGGGGTGGCTTTCAGAATTAATCGTTATTTGACTGTCATTTTCCAGAAAAAAAAAAAAAACCAAAACATTTGCAATTAATTTGGGAATTGTTTTTACTTCTGTGGCTAGAAATTACACATACCATGATCACATATACGACTAATACTAGCAATTTTTTTTTGCTTTGATTTATATTAAGTATAATTTCATGTAAGGGTTCTGGTTTCTGAGGGATTCAAATTCTCATCTGGCTATGTGAAATTAGTGATCAGTACTCAGCATGCAATCGGTTATTAAAAAGCTTTCTCATATGGAAACTCAAAATTCATATATTTATCCTTTCTAAGGCTGTTGCTAAGTGAAACTCATTTATTTAGACCAGATTTTGTATGAGAGATGGAAAACACATAATAGAAGATATTTATGTCTCCTTTGATGACACCTCTAGACTGATAGGAAAAAACATTGATAAAAAAGTTTATGAGCCAAGAGATGCAAGTAGAAAGGGTGATAGTGTGAAGAATTTTCTAGGCTATCAGCCATGCAAAAACACCTCAGGAAAGCAGGACACTGAAATTACAACTGATTTTGTTCTAGGAGATCAGAACAGAAATTTTGTGATCTTTGTTGAGTTGGTAGAGCAAATGGAAAGCTAATGCAGAGGATAAACATGAAAAGGCAGCTGGAATAGAAAGTGTTGATAACAAGAAACGCTTGCAAAATGCTTCCTCCAAAATGTTAAAAATCTGTCTTGCCAGACAAGTTTCATTTATAGAAATTACATATATATATTAAAAAATCATATATATAATATCATATATATGAGATGCATACATACACATATACATATACAAGCATGTGACTTTGCTCTGTACTTTCATATTATAGAAGGAGTTTTGTTCTCCTTACTCCAGGTAGGTCAATGACACAATTCAAGAAGAATATTACTGGGTGTGACACATTCTTCATTTACTTTCCTATTTCCCATCTTTCTTTTATCCCTAGTTTATCTTAATCTACAGTTTGACAATTATCTTGATGAACTTCTAATCCTTGCCCTAATTTGCAAGTCTCAGACAGAAATGAAAGTTAACCAGAGGTCCAGAAGATATGACAAAACAAATGTAAAATATTGCCACAATATGATTCTGATTTAGTCCAATTTTACCTTCTCCACAAAGTACATGATACCCTCATGGCCCCGCTGTCCAGGAGGTTTCCAGCTAAGCACAACATAGTTCTTGGTGGCCTCAATAACTTGGAGGTCTGTGGGGGGACCAGGAACAACACCCTCTGAAGGACAGGGAAGAATAGAAAAGAGAACTTGGATTTAATTTTTCCATTTTTTGTATCAGAATTAGCATAATAATTAAAAATTAGGAGTATCAATATACCTCAGCACTTCATCTTTTTTTTAATGTAGTGTTAAAAGTCTTCCAAATATTGGGTTGAAATTTCCTTCTTTTAATTCTAAGCATTATTTCGTTAAGTCCTGAATAATGAAACTTCACCTCAAAAACCAAGTTGTTGAGTTATTCAAAGTCAAGTAACTCTCAGAACAACAAATTCTGGGTGTATGCCAAAGTTCACTGAACTCACTCAGAGTTTTCCTAATTACTCAACCAGATTCACATTAGACATTTGTAGGCAAAAGGGCTGTGTTTACCTGCAGGTTCTTCCTCAGTCACAATAATCTGTCCAGTCCAAGGAGCAGAAGGGTGACCTGAAACAAATGTCAGAGATAACAGGAAGTAGGACACCAGGAAATTTTCAAACAATGAGAAAACTGACTCATTTGTTGTTCAAAACTAACAATTGCAAGATCCCCATGAGCTTCATTTTTGGTTAATGCTGCGGCTGTTGCTCATGTAGCAAGCTAGTTACCCAAGCTAGTTGTGGGCTTAACAGACTGAATATTGAGAGCAGCTCAGCATTTAATATAGCTAGAAAACTTAATCCACTGAAACATCTATTCCTTCTTGAAATGTCACTGAAGTCTCCTAGGTGACAAGCAGAGGTGTTTGGTTCATTCAGCTCATCATTTTCAGAGAATTAATTTCAGCTTTATTTTCTGTCCTCTATCCCTTTGGTTTTACAGCTGACTTATTAAAGGAACAGCCATATTCCTGCAGGCTGTATCTTTTATCTTTTTTAACCACTTTTCCACATTACCAGCTTTTAAATCATGGGTCACAGTCACAAACAGCAACAGCTCAGCCTGACTCAACGTGCCCACTTGATAAATTTGGGTGGCTCTCTGAGCAACCAATATGTTATCACACTATTGCAGTTATGCAGCTTTCAACCAGGTTAATGCACTTTCAGAGAGAATTTTTGCAAACGCTGTTCTCCGCCTCCACATTCTTCACCTTACATTGGCTGATGTGTTTTGGAGATGAAAGTAGAGAGGAAGCAGGTGGGGAGAAAAATTATGAGGGATGATAGGAGGAGATTTAACAGGAATAGGCCACCAAACCCAGTCTTCACCTCCTGTGACAGATTCCATGCAGCCCATTGAGAAGAAGACACTCCCCCTCCTCCCCAGGCTTAGGGTTTCACATGTCTGACTGAGTGCAGTGCTTCTTGGCAGTGCCAAATCTCTTTCCTCTGGCCTTTTGTTTTATCTTGAATGGAAACCTAGATCATCTGGCTGCAGCACTATACATGGTAGCTCACACAAGCTGGGACTGTGGGAGCACTGTAGTTTTGTGTACAATACCCCTTCACATTAGACCATTTTAAACTGTAAAACTTCAGAAACATGTAGAAATAGATTTTGGATAGAAGTAGAAATTTATTTTAGGCACATGATTATACCGTATGTGTAGAGAGATGGGGTTGGAAGCAAAATGTCTGTGAGGCCACAGGAGAAATATCCTTGACTTGTAAAATGCTAACCTTAAAGCAGAGAGCTTGGGATCTCTTGGGCTGTCCTGGTGTTGTTCTGATGTCATTGCAAGTCTTGGATTGTCACATGAGAACAGAATCAGCCACCCTTGTCTGTGGCTCAGAGAGAGACTATTCACAGGATCTGTTCAGCTGTTTTGTTGGCTGAACAAAAACAAAATCTCTGTAAGCAATTAAACTCTCCTGCGCCTTTTTTCCTGCTTCCTGCAAGTTTGGAGGATAGCACTTCAGCCAGCCAAAGAAATTTCAGCAGATAGAACAGAGTGCAAAGAGCACTGAGATTATTTCTTCTTGGCAGAGCTGTCTCCAAAGAATATTTTGGCTTTGCCTTGCTCCCTCTAGTGGGATTTTGAAGGTTTATGAGTTGATAGTCATACTTTTTTTTTTTTAATGAGTTGTGAGTTCTTAAACCTCTCATGAAACCTGTAAAAAGCACATCTTACTTCTAAGCCTGGCTCTGTCTGCAGGATCCAGAGCAGCCACAGGCTCTGACACCCGGGATGGCAGGCTGACACCAGCTTTGTTCACAGCTCGGACTCGGAAAATATAGGAACGGCCTTCAATCAGACCAGTGACAGGAAAACGAGCAAACTTCACGGGATTCTCATTGCACTGGGTCCAGTGGGAGGTACCAACCTCACACCTGAAAAATACAAACAGCAAGAGCAGTGCTGGGAAAGGAAAAACATGAACTCAGGGCATCCACACGCCTTTGCAGCTTCACCATCTGTTTGTGTACATTGGCTGGTCTGTGCCAGTTTCTTCAGCAGAATTATACAGTGGTGACATCAAAGCAGCTGCACCAAGGCGTCAGGCTGAAGTACCAGCTGGGCATGCAGCTAAATCCCTCTCAGCTGCACCCCTTCTTTCCTGAACTGAAAAAGGGATAAGAGCAGACTCACTTCACTGTTAAACCCTCCAAAGCATGCTTAGGGAGTATCAGCTTTAGCTTACTTGAAGGGTCAGGAAATATGCATCCCTTGCAGTTGCCAGGAGGACATTACTTCATTGTTCCTGCACAGTGCTACACTGCACATCCCACAAGAGGCAGGGCTTCAGGGGCCACAGAGACCCCCACTGTGGGTTCTGGGACCAGCCCAGCACAGAGACAGCTGGGAATAGGGTTAAAGTTGGGCACTCAGTCAGGCCCTGCTTCAGAGACCAGACCCCTGGGGCTGCCAAGGGAGCCTGTGGTGTGCTGACTGCACTCCCTACAATGACAGGACCCAGCGTGGTGCTGCTGCTCCCACAACTGTGAAGCCTCACACATATCAGGAGGCTGGTTTATGGCAGAAGGAAGATATGACCAGCAGCCACTTCAGCTCAGGGAGGCAGGAGAAGCCTGTGGTGATGGCTTCCCTATATCCAGCAAGATGGTCAACAGAAACACAACCTTTCAGCTTGGAGGAGACTATCTGGTGAGATATCTGCCAAAGAGAAGGTTACAGTTCCTACCCAGATTTCTTGGTACATGCAAGAATCCCTCCTGAGAATTGCTACCATCCCACTCAGGGCTTGTGGTTATTGTGTCTGCTTGGGGTGAGGGATGCGTGCCCAAGCTTTGCTTCTACCATCAGCACAGACCAGTCCTGCTGGCTCAAGTCACCCCCTCAACTCCACAAGGCAGTTAGGGGCTACCCTGTCCAAATATTTGGGTCCCTAAACACCTGTGGTGGGATCCAACACTGGAGAGCAGCAACACAGCTTTGAATTTGGGAGCAAATGCAGAATAAATGAGGTGAACACAACAGAAAAAGTAAAATGCCATTTCTCTTGCAGTTACTCTTAGTGCTAACATCCCTCAAGAGCCCAGTTTTAAAATGAGATATTATTGTTCAGGGTCTAGTCCTGTCTTTTGTTTAGGATTTTTCAATGAATGTTAAAGAGCCATAGCTTAGATCTAGCAAAGCATAGTTACAGAAGTGACTGGCACTCAAAATTTATCAAAACAGTGAAGTTATATTTGAGTGTTAGATTTATTTCACAAAATAATACCCTCTTTTTACAGATATACTTTATGTATATTCAAAGACATAATATAATGGCATATTTCACATATATATACACATATATATATAAGAGATATATATGTGTTTTATACATATATATATATAAATAAATAAATTGGGGTTTTTACATGCATTTGAATAAGCCCAGAGGAACCTCATATGATGGACTCTATTACTGAAATACAAACAAATATTACCAGCACTGAAAATTACTGCAAGTCTCAAAATACTGACTTAATTTCTTAAATCACAGGCTTCTAGGATCCTGCCACTGTGTGTAATCCATGGAGTTTCATATTTTTAAAAATCATTTCCATGAAGCTTGTTAAGAGCTGGAATAACAACAGCATTTGGGAAAGAAACCTAAGGTCCTTTGAGATAATATTTTGCTTTCTGGCACATAGTAACTACTGGGAGAGAGGCAAGAGAGCTCTGGTACTGAAGGAGCCACAGCTGCCTGATGCAGAAGAACTACCAAACACTACCAAATCCTGAGGCCTTTCAAGCCTCAAAGGAGGCAGTGAGGGCTGAGCTGTGCTGATCTCACAGAATCCTTTCTGTGCAATTAAACAAAGCGAGATTGTGGGCCTGATATTTCTGGGTCTGAGAGATTTTAGCCTGCTAGCAGCTGCTAACTTTTTCCCAAGAGAAAATTTCTCAAGAAAGCTTTTTCTCAAAACAATCTTGGCAAACAACTATCCTTTCTCAAAACAATCCTTTTCCAGGTGGTGTTTTGCTGTTTCTCTTGGATTAGAAAGGTGGTGTTGCTATTCACCAAACATGTTAAGTCTGTATCAGAACACCATATAAAATGTAGTAAGAATTAGACAATAGAACTTTTTCTATGCTCTTTGCCTTCTGAAATATTTGGAGTCTCTCATCTTTATTTTGTGTCCTACAATGACACAAGATGTGATTATTTCCATGAAAGTTAGATCAGGCCAAGCCAACCCAAAACAAACAAATAAACAAACAAAAAATCAATTATCTTCTGGCCGTCGATGAGAATGAAAATAATAAATTACTGTTTTATCTCATATTTTTCAATGTGCCTTTGGTTTTTTGAGTTGGAATGAGCAGCAATATGAGTTCTCCAGTCCAGCACACTCACTGACCTGTCAATGAAATATCCAAGGATGGGGTTTCCTCCATCGACAGCAGGTTGCTTCCAGGAGACAATGACATAATCTTTGTTGGCATCTAAGCACTGCACATCCAGTGGTGCACCAGGGGCTCCAGGGATTTCAGCATCAGCATCTATGAGGATGGAGAAATATGTTTGCAAATGTGAACCACAGTTCTTTCACAATTATTATCTTTAAAGACCAAATTGTGTTCCTACTGGCTTCAAAAAAGTATTTGGTTTTATACTGCTATTGTTTTTCTAGGTCATGGCTTTTCTTAACCACATTTACAAATGTTTTATATGCTACAGCATACTGTCAATTTAATTTACCTAGACATTTTAAATAGAATTAGTACCATACATTTTGGTTAGGGAGATGTGAGAGACACGCTTGAACTAAAAACTTGACAGCCAGGCAATAGTTGAAGCAAAAGTATTCACCCATTGAATATAACAATACTGAATTAAATATCTTATCTCCACTCATAGTTCTTCATTGTTTGATTTTGGTTGGCTGTGAACTGCAAAGGTACCAAAACCTTTTGAAGTTTAATTATATTACATATACATTATCACTGTGGAACAGAACCTTCATAAGGATAAACATATTGTTCCTTTCAAGTGTTTACCACAAATCTCGGACTGCTGGTGTCAAGGCCTTGATTCCTGCATCAGCTCCTGGACATGTCTTATCTAAAGCTTTGAAAAATAGAGCATAGTGCTAGGCACTGGAGAATTTTTACTGTTTACAAAGAGTCCAATTTGTGAGATGGTGCAATTTTCATGTAGAGAAAAATAACCTTTGCAGGAAGATTCTGTGAAAGACTTTCAAATAAGAGATGTTGTTTCTCTGAAGAATAACATCAATTTGCACAATTGTGATCGACTTCAAAAGAAGACCAAGGACGTACATACCTGAATAAAAAAAATTGTTAATAAATGCCATTCATACATTCCATATAAACCTGAGTTCTCAAAAAGACAATGTTTCAAGGCATTACAGGTTTTTGTTTTACAACATATAGTAATCACAATTTTTCATGACTTTGACTTTTATGAAAAAAAATGCCTTATTAAAGTATTTAATATGTTTCATTAAGTAAAACAGTAGTCTCCCTAAAAAAAAAAATTCCAGTCCCACTTTACAGAGTTTTCTCTTATAGGCAGAGTAGCATCACATGGAGCTTTTGAAGCTGTGCTAAAGTTGCTGAGTCCAGGTTCTAATTACAGGTAACTCAATGCATTTTTAAAAATGGTAACACACAGAGTAAACCATCCAGTTAACATCACAGAATACAAAGAACATTAATAGTAATAACAACATGTCTTCAGTGATCTCTTTATGAAAGGTTTTAATTGGCCATATTTACCACTTGACAGAACATGAGACCACAGTTTCCTTCCAAGACAGACTGGGAAACAGCTGGGAGAACCAGCACTGCTGAGCAGCCTCTAGAAGGGTGGGATTTCACCCCTGATGGCTTGCTGACAGATGATGACCTGTAGTCATGGCAGAGGAGTCACACATGCTCTTGAAGCCCATCTGAATGGGTCACACTATGAGCCCCCCTTCCATTGATACACTGATTTCTGTGCATGACACAAAAAGACAACTGCTCCAGCTTAAATACCAGAGCTGCCATTTAAAGCAAATTTGACTATAGTTTAGGAGGAGCAACGAGGAATACAGTAGCCAACCAAGATTGTGGGGACCACTTAAATAGGAGTGTAGAATAAAATTAATCTAATTAGAATTTGGTAAACACACCCATGGGCTAGGAAGATACTCCATTGAAAGGGGTGGTGGGTTCAATCAGGTCACACCTGTGTTGCCAGAAAATTTAATAAGACTGATGGTGATCACTTATTTATATGGCAGCACAGTGTAACACAAATAAAGAAAGACAAGTCCTATTTCTTGTCACAGAAGCTCATTTCAATAGGCTCTTTCTTCAGGTGATGAAAACACCTGCTTCAGATGTATTTTCTGGGCAGGAATCTCACACAGTTCCGCTGGACTTGGCAACAAGGAGCCATTCTGGGCATGGTCTCAGAGCCAAGAATTTTCAGATCCATTTGAATTAGCATTACACATTTCAGCTGCTCTTAGCAGCTGGGACAAATATAGAATCAGCACACAACGTAATAGCCATAGCTCCTTTTAAAGAAAGAATTGTCAATGGATAAATTCCTCCCATGATCTTTCTTTTCCAGGCTGAACAGTCCCAGCTTTCTCCGCCTTTCCTCATATGCTCCAAGTTGTAAAACACCTTCACATCCCTTCAGTGGCTTCACTTCAATGAATCCATGTCTCTTTTGTATGGGGGATCCCAGAACGGGACCTAGCATTCTAGATGAGCCCCATCAGTGCTGAGTAGACGGCAAGGATCATCTCCTCAGCCTGCTGACAATGCTTTTCCTAGTGCAGCCCAGGATGCCACTGTCTTTGTGACAAGGGCACATGTTCACCTTGGCCCACCAGGATCCGTCCTGAAAAGCAGCTCTCCAGACAGACACCAGCCTATTCTGCTGCATGAGAATTATGCTTCTCCAGATGCAGGTCTTTGCATTTCCATTCCAGTGGGGTTTTTTCCTGCAGTGTGCATTAGAGAGAATCCCTCAAATCGTGCAGAAAATCTTGATAAAATAGTGCTGTTTAGCTAGCTGTGGGAAGGTTGCAAAAAAGCATTTATAACTTACAAAGTGCATTTTTCCTCCTTATGACTAATGTTCAGCACTCTGAACATAATACCCTAAGTTTCCTCCTCAGAAGAACGTCAATGGAGTTTAGAAGTCTTCGGGCACATGACTCCAAAGCCTGACACCCGCATGGAGTTTTTCCAGAGATAACAACTGGAATGTACATTGCTAGAATCTATTAATAGAAAATTATTATTCTGTTGTTATGGGGGGTGAGGGGGGTGGGTAAGCGCCTCAAATCTGAGACTGATTTTGCCAACACGTTTCCTCAGCTCTGTGGCGAGTTTTGTGCACAAGACAGTGTCCTACCTCTCACAAAGACATAACCGCTGTACTCTTCATAGTACTCTCCCATGGCCACTCGCAGCGTATAAAGACCTTCATCTTCCTTGTTTGCATGAGTCAGTGTTAAAGAAGCTCGCTCCCCACTCCACTGCATCTGCACCCACTTGGATGGTGTAATAAGAACACCTAGGATTTAGAGAATTTCATTATGAGAACCAGCAGGATCTACTGAGGAACAGATTCTGTATATGAAGAATATATTGGGATAGATTGGAAATACAAAAGAGACCAGTCTTATTAGACAACATTCTATCTTTGAAAACAGTCATAAATGACGTCTAATTCTGCTCTTATGACTATTTTTCTTTGATTTCAAAGCATTGCTTCAGAAAACCATAACTTTTTATCAGCTGTTGCAGAGCACTGGAACTACTTAAAAATATCTTGGTGTATGAATAAATAGTAAAAGCTATATGAGCTCTATAAATGATGCACGTAGATGTTGGCTCTGATAAAAAGGCTTCTAATTTAGATTTTTTTAAGAAATAAAAAATCCCTAGAAGACGTTTTCACAGTGCTTCATCAGTTTTCTGTGGTTTCACATCAAAATGCTAAATTATGAAGCAATTCTGGTTGAAAAAGATAAAATATTATCATTGGAAAACCTGAAAAAATGATGACCAAATCATAATGTTGACATAAGCTGAAATAAGTAAAGATTTACATGAAAGAAGTTTATATCTCTTCTTGTCAAACATTCTCACCATTTCTGTACCACTCAATGTCTGGTTTGAAGCGCTTGATATCAGGATTAATGACAACTGTGCAGCCCAGACTCATTGTTTCACCTTCTCTCCCAAAGGCTACATCAAACTTGTCAACAAAGCTGATTTCAAACCTGGAAGCATAGCCATGAGGGGTAACGGCAACTGTATAAGAGAAAAAAAAATCTGCTTTTCTTTCCTTCTGTGCAAGAGTAGGAAGAAAAAGTACTTAGTGATATGAATGCAGGTAAAGTTCAAGGTATAAATAGGAACAATATGTATATTAAGTCATCATCTTCAGAGGTAATTGGATAATCCAAGTCCTTTCTATTGCAGAGAATTGACTATTTCTTCATTCATACAACTCTTGTTCTAACAGCTACTTCATTTAGCTTCTGCAGAATTTAAGTTCAGAATTTTCAATATTTCTAATCCAGTGTTTTATCATAAGGTTTTTTTTATAACTTAAAAAGGCTTCTATTTGTGATTAATTATTTGCTCAGGTCAAGTTGATGTCTAGCTTATATGGTTCTTCTCTTTCCCCTTGCTCTATCTCAGAGCAGTCATGAGTCCACTCATCCTTTCTTTTTGTAAGCTAATAAGCCTTTGCAGGGGCTACTAATAAAAAAGGGTAGCCTGTTTCTATTCTTGTTCCTGAGTTTATCTTTTTGAATGCTGTGTGTCCCAAGTGGTACAGTTTTCCAGACAGACCATCCTAAGTGCCTTTCACTTGTACTCTACATGCACAGCAGAGGGGCTTCCATGTCTGTTTTGAAAACACCTCAGCTGATAAAAACTAATGTCACACTACTTTTACTCAACTAGCCTACACTGATAATTTTCTCTCATCCTGTGATCAATGAATATATGCAAATTGTGATCTTTCTTTCCCATAAAGAAGTGATAGATCCCAAATTCTACTGGAAACTTATGGGAGTCTCATCTGTCAAACATTTCATGGGGTTCCTAGGGCACCCTCACCCACATGGCACATGTGGGTGGATTCTCTTATCATCATGGGAGCATGGATGCCATATGGTTAAAATGTGAGGTTCTCAGGTAAAACGAACTACAATTTTTACCTTGATATATCTCGAAATAGCCTAATTGGGTTCTGGATATTTAATCTTTTCTATGTATTTTCTCTGCATTTTCA
The DNA here is from genome assembly GCA_013401135.1 of Cettia cetti. Taxonomy (NCBI): domain Eukaryota; kingdom Metazoa; phylum Chordata; class Aves; order Passeriformes; family Sylviidae; genus Cettia; species Cettia cetti. Next base: position 79,643 of record VZUI01058913.1, read on the forward strand.
CAGCTTATGAACCCACATAAGCAGCAGACAACAATTAAGTCACCTACTCTATGTAGTCACATGCTTCCCCATGTGATGTTTTACATATTGCAAAAGAGGAAGTGGTTCTCTCTTTGACAGATTCTATTTCATAGTGAAGTGCAATATTAACAGGATGTTTCTTACATAAGCCAGCAGACCTAGAATGCAATGCCATTTCCCCCTGATAGTGAGGTTAACACCATCTGAAATTGTAGAGCTCCTTGTAAATCAGACCTGCTTCTTTTTAAAATAATGTTACTAAATGTTCTGCTTAGTCATGTGTCATGATGTCACAACTATAAATGGAAGTGTCAAAGAAGCATATTGTAACTTACATGGAGAGAGGGAAAGATTTCTAGCATGCAAAAGACTTGCGTCAATTTCTCCTTTGTACCCTACATGGAAAAAGACAAAACCGGTCACTATCACCAAAAGGTAAAGGCTCCCTGAGCCACAAAACCAAAACTGGTAATGTGCATCTTAAAAAAAAAAAAAAAAATCTTTGAAGGAAATATTTTGCAACCTACTCTTTACCACGAGGGAAGCATAAACCGAAACTTCTCCTTTAACATTCATAGCAGAGGCATGATACTGGGCAGTGTCGTCAAATTCACATCTGAAATTACAGAAATGATTAGGCAGAGCTCCCATTTACTCCTTGGCATAGCCTCTCTGGTGTTTTAGATTAAGAAAACACTCAGAAATCTGGATAACATCTATAAAGTAAAAGCTTGGGAGATAGACACACTGGACACTGGACTGATTGTAGCCATCAGGTTTTTCCTCAGTGTTAAACCCCTGTGCTTGAAATAAATGTCTGTTTTCACATATCACTTACAGATTTGAAATTGGGTATACAGAATAAGTAGGAAAAACTATCTGATTACATTCATCACTAATTTACTGTCTTCTATGAAGAGATGCCTAACATGGAACTTGTAGAAATAGCAGATTATATAAAATATTTTCAAAGGGCACCTGCCAGTATACAAATTGTCAAATCCAGGTTTTTGTTGATTAAGTCTTATATTTGCAATGTTTTTAATGCAAAGGGAGTGCAAAATTTTCCCACTTGGAAGATGAGTACTGTTAAAGATCTTTCTCGTATGTAAGTGAGGACACCTCAATTCTGTTCCTCATTTCAGTAAGAATTGTGAACTTTTCTATATTTGAAAAACAGTTAACTCACATATATTTACATGTTTAATTATACTCATCAAGCAGACAGATGGGAAAAGTAATCATAGATGTCCCACTTTTCTGACTTAGCCATAAAAAGAATATCCAGATAAATGGCTCAGATAAATTGCATGTCCTCTACTGAGGTAAACCAGAACTGCTTCAACATTTAGAAGACAGCATTCACCACAGCTGAGATCTCTGATATTACCCGATAACTCTTACATCCCCAAGAGGTATGTTCACATTTTGCAGGTCTCATTCTAGAGCACCATTTCAGCTTAAGCTGTTTGTCAAATTACTTAATATTTCCTTACTCAGTAATCTCCAGGGAGTGCAGCCCATATCGACTTTGAATTATATACTTGCCAGGGTGAGCCTGTACATCAATGGGCACGTTGTTTTTGTACCTATGGAAAAGCAAAGAAGCAGTATGTCACAAAGAAAAGTCATTCTAGACTTTAAAAGGTCAAGTGTTTGATATTTGAAGTAGAACATCAGCTTCTGCATGTTTCTTCCAGATAAACTGTAGTCCAACTCCCTGTGAAGACATTACATTTTCTTTGGAAGTGTAACCTTTCTCTCTTTGTCTTTGACCTGCTCTGGGTAGATTTTATTCTCAAATAAAAAGAAAAAAAATAGTCTTGAGTGGGATGAAAATCAGTTCATATTACCACAAACTTCATGTTGCTACTTGTAAAAGAAAGGAGGAGTCACATGAGCAATATCTCAGAGCTTTGTAAATGGCAAATAAAAATTTTGTAGACTCCTTACTTACTAACTATAATAAACATTTTCTCGTTTGCATATATGACCTACTTTTAAAACCTTTATATACAAAAAATGTCAGGTAGAAAGTTAAATTTCTGTTTATTTGCAACTTAACAGGGTTAGACTGGAATACACTTAGAGTGTTTTCTGGCACAGGTGTATCTTCAGGTAGGAAAGGTTTATTGTTCAAAATTCCCAGTTGTCCCAGTTTGAAGGGGACCAGAACCAGAGCTGATCAGTGGTGAGCTGGTAGTGCTAATTTCAGAATTTATACAAAGAGCTTGAGTCTTTCATAGTGGAAAAACAGTGGTGCATGATAAATTCCTCCTCTTCAATTGTTGCATAAAATGTCAATCATTCTGGACAATACATGGTGTTACCAAGTAAATGTTTGACTGAATCCTGTCTTAAGCAAGCATTGGAAATATGGGAAAAACTGACAACAGAATCTAATAAATAAATTGCACTCTGAATAGTATTCAGTACATTTGGCATTGATTTGAGGTCCACAAAGAAAAAAAATTTTCCTAAGAGTGTCCTACTTTACAAAGCTTTCCCTGTTCTTCATAAAGTGTATATATATATAAAGAAAATGACATGATAAAGTGTGGGCCTGATATTTCTGAGTCTGAAAGTTTTAAACTGCTAGTAGTGGCTAATTTCTTCCCAAGGAAAGATTCCTCAGGAGAACCTTTTCTCAAAACAATCTTGGTAAACAACTGTCCTTTCTCAAAACATTTTTGTACAGCTGTTTGGGTTACTCTAGTTTGGGACCAGAGAAGTGTCATTCCTATCCACCAATCATGTTAAGTCTGTAGCAGAACACCTTTTAAAAAGTAGTAATAATTAGACAATAAAGCCTTCTTTATACTATTTGCCTTCTGAAATATTTGGAGTCTCTCATGTCCTACAACGACAATAAAGGATGACAGATAAAGTATTTTAACTAAATCTTTCTTCTCACAACAGATAACCAGACAAAGAAGTTTGTTTCTTCATTTCAGATTTTGTATTTTAAACCCTTCATGATTTTCAGTCAGGAAGGGGGACTAATCTGGTGTCAGTGGCTTGCTCCACTTCACTGAACAAATGAGTAATTAGCAATTTTATTTTCACCGAGAATATTATCAGTTGAATATATCTCAAGATGAAGCTATATCCACAATAAATCTGAAAACTGACTTTCAGCACCATCAGCGTTGTACAATAAAGAATATTTCCCTGACTGCAAATATTTGGGCATAGTAATACAGTGAGAATTTTCCAAGTGCTAAAGTGAGTAAGGACCACAAACCCTAATGCTTTTTATCCTCATCTTCCTCTCTGCAAAATGTCTACAAAAAGGGATTCAATGCTGGGCAGTACTCTCTATTCTGCACATCAATCACTTGCAGAGATGCCTGGTCTCATTATCCTACTATCCTGGCTTAGGCAAAGAATAATACATGAGTTCAGCAAGAGTAATACATTCACCACCACTCTTCACCTTGTCTGTGAGCAGGTGCCTCCCAGACTGAACTGCCTGGGAACATCAGGGCATCTTTATATTACATCTAGTCTGTGAAATATTTTAGAAAATAGAATAATGCCATCAGTTCTTAATATTTTCCAGGGGATATGAAATCATGTAAACAGGACTTAACTCCACAGTATCTTTACATTTTCTCCAAAGGGCTGGGCAACTCTTGGATCCTATGGCAGCAAAGTTGTTTGGTAGCATGGGGTGCTGTGCAGAAACAAGCTCTTACTGGGTCATGCCAGCAGCAAAAAGACACTCACATCTTTTGTCTTCATTATCAGGTTAGTAAGAAGTAATTGATTCAATTTTTGCTTATTTATATTCATCTATAGAAAGAATAGGACTCATGTAAGAAGGACCACTTGTTATTTCTGGAAATGCAAATTCCAGAGCAGCCAAGTCATTAGCTAATGTGGGACTGCAACCTCCCACTGTCATTAGCCACTGATAGTTTATGCTTTCTGCTACTGGTTTCAAATGTCCTGGGTTTTCCATTTGCTTTTTTTTTCCAGGGGAGTCAGAACAGCTGCACCAGGCAGGTTTTCTTTAGAGAAAGTTAATAAAGCTTTAGAGTTTTTCAGGCACAGCATGAAAAGGTCTTCATGGCTTATACAAAGAATGACTGTTCGCAATACTCTACTGACATTTTGTTAGAAAGGCTGAATGAGAGCTGACAGATCCAGGTCAGCACTGTTCTATATCTTAGAGCAAAGACAGCTGCTGAAAAGGATGTGATCTCTTTTTTTTTTTTTTTTTTTTTTTTTTTTTTTGTGATCTCTTTTTTTTTTTTTTTTTTTTTTTCATTAGTAGCCTGTGGCAAACTGCAATCCCTTTGGAACTCAGATGTAGAGTAAAATGATGTATTAATTTCCACCATCCACATTTAGCACTTAGATGAAAAGCTGGTTCACAGCGAGAGAAAGACAGACAGCTGAAGGCTCAGTTTAACCATGTCAGGGCTTGGGGATAAGGTGAATCTCAACCAAAGTGAAAATGACCCAGCTCTTGAATTCTTGGGTAGGATTCAGGTTACAGAGCTGGATTACAGCCAGGAGTGTAGCTGACCATTACTTATATCCAGCTGAGACCAGTTCTGAAGGGTTTGTGAGCAATCCTCTCCTGATGGAATGTGAACATACGACATTTGTAACCCTTACAGCTTACAGGACAGGAAAACTGTCCATGCAGAGCCTGGCTGTCAGAGTGCCAGGAGACAGATCAGTGACTTTGTGGACTCAGCTCTGGCCTATTGATGTACTTCTTAATGGCAATTTTTGACAAGCCCTGAGGTTAACGTTTCTAAGACCTAAATAAATGCAGAGTCCCCTAAGTAATTCAAGTAGCAAATTGCAATATATGATTATTACATAACATTATGATATAGTAGATGTTTCCCTTCCAACTCAGCATATTCTGTGATTCTGTAAAATTTTCCAATAATTCCAAAGCTTTCATCTTATTTGGATGGTTCCAGATCTATCTGAAGTCACTGACTTCAAACACTGACAGTGTGTCTGCTATGAACACATCATCGTATCTGAGATTTCACAGCATCATCAAGGGATTTCTATTTCATGGAGATTCAGCACTATAACTGCTCAGCTGCCAAAAAGTTTGCTTTTGACCAAAGCCTGCTTTAATGCTTCAGGGACATTAGTAGCATTTGCAGAACTAAACTCAACTATTTGGAAAATATTATCAAAGATAGTATGATAAATTAAACTGCTATTTTTCCTTAATCATCAACAGAAAGAATATATTTGATGTCTCTACCAAATTAAAAAAAAAAAGGCTAGTACATTCCTAGTGCTGTCACACAAATATTTTAAATATTATTGATATGATACTATATGATATGATATGATTTGATACTATATTATATTATATTAAACAATTTACTATAACAAATATATAATTATTTGTGCTGTTATTATTATTACTTCATTTTAACATCTTGCTTTTTACTGTACAATGTGACTTGAAAGGTGTTTGACAGGTTTGCCATCAGTACCTGATTTTTTTTTTTAATTTAATTTATGTCTTTCCAGAAAAACAACTACATTTACTAAGATGACTTCAGATCCTGGTTAAGTGGTGACTTTCAGTGCCAGGGATACAAACTTACCATGTAACACGGGGTTCCGGCCAGCCAGCCACGGAACAATTAAATCTAACATTTTCCTTTTCCCAGATAGTGTGGGAACGAGGTTCAATGATAAACTCAGGAGCATGTAAGAGTTTATCTTGATTCAACTTTTTATGGAATGCCTGAGTCTCTTCTAGCTGGAAAAGAAACATTTTGTTATACACTTGATTGTAGCAGCAGTGAGAAGAGAAAATTATTAATATCAAACCAACAAAACAAAACAAAAAGGTCAAACCCCCCTGCAATTTTTATTTGAATATCCAGAGATACTTACTTAATGGATTTATCTCACCTGGACAAAGTTTTCATTTTCCAGAAGTTCTTCTTCCAAAATAACTAGTTCTGATTTTACAGGGCTTTTCCCCTCAAAACTATTCTAGGTAAAACAATATTCCACATTTAATTACTTATTTGTTATTTTAAATACAGAGTGGAAGGTGAAATAGGCCTGAAACTCAGATGTCTTCTGTACTTGTGCAGTAATGCAAGGCTCTCTATGCCTAGATCATCTCTGACAGAACTATTTTCAAGCCTTTCCTCCTGATAAGATCTCTCATCCTCCCAAAGTAACAGGTTCAACTGCTTGACTATCCACAGAGCTAGAAAAAACTCCTAATATGGTATAAATCTTGCTTTCTGCAAACTAAAAAATTTATTTTCTGCCCTAACTTTCAAATATGTGGAGAATTACAGGTCCCTGTATTCAGATTATAAAAAGAGGATTTTTATAAACCAGGCAATACTAGTGTTTTGTTTTTTTTACAATGGTTTCTCAGTCCTGGACAGGTTCTATTTTTCCTCAATATTCATCAAACAGTGACTGCTCATTATCATAGGCCAAAAAGACTTCAACACAATTAAATAACTGCCCCTTATGTGCTACTGATAATACTCTAGATTGGTATTTGTTTTTATAAAATTGTCATTAAAATGACTGGTGTTAAATTTTTCATCTTTATAACTCTCAGAACCTGAGGTATTTCTGCTTAGCCAGGCATTCCTCATTTACTTGATCTTTTCCTTCTATTTGTGTAGTAATTTCCATTGGTTGCTATCAAATTTCACCCTCACTGTTTTCCAATTTTTGAGAATTCTCTCAAATTTTGAAATGATTTTGACTTTTTACCTTGTCTTTGGAAGCCTTTACAGCCTTTCCAACCTTATCTCATAAGGATATTTTATAAGCATATTGCCAATTCTTCTGCTCAAAACAATAAATAATAAAATATAATGACAGTATAGTATAGTATAGTAATATAAGTATTATAGTAGTAGAAATAAAGTAATATATTTGCTGAATGAAACATATTTGCACTTACATTTCCTGCAGGTCTGGTCACACAATGTTTGTAACTATGCTCTGAGAATTATTTTTTAAGAAGTTGGACTATAACACTTAGGTTTATTACTTCCATTATTGTGATTGCCCATGGAGTAAACCAGGGCATCGGTGTGCTAGGCACTTTACAAACACCAAACAAAAAGAGACTAATTTTCTTTTCCAGCTTAAGTAGTTAATTTCTAATCTTTTACCGTTTTCCTCATGGCTACACGTTCAGCAGACTCCCGGATTGCCACTTTCCTTGATTTTTTTTCATGATGTTCCTCTTCAGAAGTTGTCTTGGCCACCTTGCTGACAGTAACTCCTTCCCCTGTGGCAAAAAGGTTCCTCTTGGCAACATATGCAGCACTTTCTTTAATTCTCTCTTCTTCAGTGTCTGTGATACCACTGATATTCACTTCTCTGAAAGAATTTTTAAAAAGCATAATCCCATTGGAAAATGCTGAGAAGATGTTTCATTTCTGCTTGCTACCAAAGCAGCCACTACAGTGGCCAACACTCCTCTGCTACTACACTGTCATATGTATTCAAAGCAGAAAAATGGAAGGGATTCTGCAGAAAGACTGAGAGTACTTCACTGTCAAAAATCATTTTCAGAGCCTCTCCCTCTAAATATGCCATACACATTTTCAGTTTAAACATTATTCTTCTGTGGCTTTTTATCTCCATCACCATAAGGATAAGTGTGAGGCATATCCACAGATTTTCAGGTATTAACTTACAGTGTTTGTAACAACACTGCCAAAGGGGCAGGAGATAATTGTAGCTGTATAATAATGTCTTCGTTCATGATTTATAAACACCCTCCCATACAACTGTAGATAATAAAAATTCCATCCTATATTGTTTTCAGGAAGATAATTATGGATTTCCTTGAAGCCTCCCCTTCAGGCTTTATGCAGAGGTGAGACACAAAGAACCCTCAATGCGGGCAATCCTGTTCCCACACTCACATGTGGTTGTCCCTTTGAAACCACACTGTTTTGGCACTGTCAGGACATTACAGCTGCTGCAGTGATGCATACACAATGAGAGTTCCTTGACTTAAGAGGAAGCATATAAGAAGATTCAGAGTCCTCCTGCTGAAATTTAGTTACTTTAAGGGAACATTAGATCTCACACTGAAAACAAATTCTGTTTAAGTCCTCATTAAGTGCCATCTTGCAAGCACCATAGAAACATCACCTCTGTTTCTAGAGTGCACTCAAGCACGGCCTCTCTTTTATCATAAAACACTTACTACTACTACTACAAAGCAGAAAATAGAAGGAATTTTTTTTTCTGTTTTCTTTAGGATTGCCAATATTACGCTTTTGATAGCATATCTCAATATTCAAAAAAATTTGAATTTAAACTCAGAATTAATTGTCCAGCCCCTTGTCTATGAAGTCAATTTGGTGAGACACAAGACAGTCAAGCAGTGGAATGTGCTGTAGACTTAATTACATTTAACATCTGCTGAAAAAACTAAAAATCTTACTTAACGGCATAGAGCTTTGACTACCCTCAAACTCAGCTTCCTGTGTTTCAGTCTGCTTTAAGAGGATGATCCTTAAGAAATCAATGGAACCATAGATTCCCTCCACTTAGGCACATAAGCTGTCCCCACAAATATCACCTGAAGCTGCAGGAAGAGATTTTTAAAAACAGTTTTGAAAAATCAGCATAATGAATATAAATATAGCTATCAACATTCATTTTAAATGCATCCATGGCACTTTTTCTTCAAAGGCAAAATGATACTTTTTCCCCCTTAATTACAGCAGTTAAGATCTCAGCAGCTTCATAGTGTGGACTGGTTTCTCAAGGCATTAAGCATCTTTTGGGAGCTAATGAATATCTTCTGACTAAAATAGAACTCATCCTAGTCATCTGCAGTTGTAATCCCCAGATGCTCCTGATTAACAGAATTAAATATTTAAATTTTCTAATAATTTCTCCCTGTTATAATCTTCCCAGATCAAAGAGAAACATGTTCCCTTAAATGACAAATGCACTAAACCAGCAAACCATACCATTTAAGAGTTGATTTTACAGTCAAGTCTCAAGAGTTTCAGTAGAAAATTGTTTTCAGATTCAACCAGATCCAACCCCAAATGACACAGGCAAAATATAATTTTAAGGGCATTTGCCATCTATAGTCCTTTGGTATAGGTTTATTAGCGATTGCAAATAATTCCATGAGCCACATTCAGCAAGTTCAGCACTCATGTCATTACATCAATCCCTGGGTGCTTTACTGTCTAAAATACTGTCTGCCCATCCACAATTTTCTTTTGCAAGGATTAGCCCAGGTGTTTAAAAGGATCAGTTGCAAAGTAAATAATCTGAGCAAAGTATTTTTTCTACAGCAGAACCTGAGGGTTCTGAAGTAGAACTAAATAATGGAAATGGTGACACATCGCTGAAGGTCACCCAGCTCCAACAAACCCACAGAGAGATGACCTTTATAAATAACTACTCCTTTTAACAGCTATCTGCCTATGGGAAACAACACATCAGTTTCACTGAGGAATTTGGGAATGACATATAGCATGCACATGGTTCAATGGGCTTCAGCTGTTATCTTTCCAACAAAAATAAATATCTGACAGGAATGTGGCATGCAACTTCCACAGTACTGGCATGTGGTCATGAGCATGATGCCAACAGAGAAAAGCCTAAACCATACTGTCCTTATTTCATGCCATGTTGAGTTGAGCATTCAACAGTCATCATAGGCTCTTTCTAACTAAATTTTAAAAATTAAAAAAAAAATCCCAAAACAAAATTAAAACTTTATGGATCATTTCAGTGGCAGAAAAGCTTTCTGAATTGCCAGAGGGAAAAAGTAAAATTGACACACACACAAAAAAAAAAAAAAAAAAGAACAAAAACCCCCAAACCCAAAAAAACCCCTCAACTATGCCCTGCCCCCCAAACTGATCTGTAAGAATCTGACAGTACCTTTTAATGTCAGATCCCAAATAGGAGCGTAAAATATTTTACAGACACAAAATAAAGCTACACACCATCACATTGAGTTAGATATTACTGTATGCATTAAAAATAAAATAAATGAACAATTAAATAATAAAAAAATTATTTCTTAATATTTGTTAAGATGCTAACATGGTGTGCTAAGATCACAGAGGCCTGTAAAAAAGCTAAGTGCTAATCAACAGTTGCGTTTTTCAACTATTGCCCAATACTATAAATTTTACTTGTGTATATTCAATACAATAAGACACAATAAAAAGGGAAGATATTTGTGCTTGAGGGCATGGGAGACAGATGATGGTGAGCTGCAAATCTGCTACAGAAGTATAAACACTGGCTGAGATACAAAAGTAGTGAGAAGCCTTGGGAACATGTTATTTCAAGTTTTGCATGAAACTGACACATTTTTATGTGCTTCTACCACAGAAGATACAGCTGAAACTTCAAAGCAATTTTTTTAAAAAGCAGCAGTGTGTTTCTTAATGTTGGTTGGATCAAAGAACAGTGAAAACAACACAGGAATGTACAAGGCGTGAGACAAAAAATTACTCTGAAATAGTGGGAGAGAGTAAATAAAAAACAAAATTACTATTCTCATCACAAAGACATCACAAATGCTCAAAAAGCCAGAGCAGTAACATCCTCCACTGACAAGCTGGAAATAAGTTCACGTGAAACCACAAGTTTGGATCTAAAGCAGTAGTGCCATTGGGTGTTGATTAAGGATAAGTAGCAGACAGAAAAGCACTGGCTCCCAGAAACAACTTGGAAGTGTCTCTTGAAAAATGCTGTGCTACAGAGGAAAGACAAATTGAAGGGAGGCTCCTGTTCAACTGCTGGTGGGCAAGAAAATTTTTTCCTGGCCTCTAACCAGGAACCAGTTTTCCACACTACACCCCAGTATGTATTAACCTGAACAAGTGCTGGAACTGCTGGAGACTCCTACTAAAATCACTATGCCATATCCCAAAAAGGGCAGAGGAGCCTCTTTGCTGATGTTGGTTCTGGCTTCCACATAAAGTTCACATTCAGCTTTACTGAGAACACTGCTGCAGTAAGATGTCTTACATCAGTAGTAACCATGCAATAAATACCATCAACACGTGAGATCAGTATGAATCATTACAATGGATTTGAGAAAGCATTTGGTTTTATTCCAGGTGTTGCCTGTGCCAGGACAAGACATTAGCACATTGTTTCATTGTTTCTATGTTTAATGCTTGGCAAGAGATATTTGATTACAGAACAAGTCTTCAAACCAAAAGAATAAGCTAAATAAGGTGGACAACATGCTTGTCAGGTTCCCAATGGGCAGGGTTCTAATTATATTTTCATTTCATGGACAGTGGCCCTGATGATGTGTTCAAAACAAAGTCCATACACGTAGGTTTATTTGTCCTGGCTTTGGATGAACAACATCCAATTTTCTCCCAGTCAGTTGACTTCTCTTTGTCTTTTTATCACTCATGTAAAGTGCAAACTATCACCATAAGACCCACAAGTGTAAAGACAGATTAATGGATTTGTTATTTTACAATTTGTTAATAAAATGTCAGGAATAAGATACCAAACAAAACGAAAATAAACATACCGTCCTGTGAATATGGGCACTGAGTAGTCTAAGGCTTCATTCTCTTTGTCCTCTGATATCAAACTCTGTTTTGCTCTCTTTGCTTTGGGACTCATCTTATAGGATTGATCTTCTATCATTAAGTTGGAATTTTTCAGTCTGAAATAAAAATCTTATTGTTAAAATTAGGAAAAAAGCTGTTAGGAAGCACTCAAAAATACCATTAAAACATTTTTTTTTTTGCTGTCTTGTTTTGCAATCAAGAATTTCTAATTTTTAATAATCATTGTTTCAGAGTTATTAAACACATAACTTAGTGTACTTTTGACAACCTCATCATTATAAACATATCACTTATGCCCCTTGATATTACATAAATAGATAGAATGAACAATATACCTGGTAGCAATGTACTTTTAATAGCTTTTGGTTTGGGATTTGGGGAGATTGCTTAAGTCTCTCTACAGAAATTGTAGGGCAGTGCATTGCTCAGAAACCAGTCTTGCCATTCCCACTGTTCTCCCATAGCACTCCAATCCATTGGAAGAGAAGAGCTGAGGGAAGTAGCAACATTTAACATAGCACAGATAAATGGAGGATGACTGAAAAGGAGGAAGAGCTTCCCCTTGGCCTCACCAGCCTGGAAGGGATTCTGAAGAGCATGAAGCATATTTGAAGCAATTACTTTAGGTTAATTTTTAAAATGGTTACAAATTGTGTAAGCAAAGCTTGAAACATCTGGTCCTCCTTTGCCAAAGCAACACATCTCTAATTCCCATACCTATGGAATATGCTAATTATTTGTCAGACTTTTATAAATGCCCAAAGTGTCTATTCACCTTTCTTGCAATATCACCGCGCAAAATCACATGTGAGTCTGCTTCTGGTCTGGGGATTTGTCTACTCCTATGAACTCCCTGCTTACATGTGCAGATACATGAGCAGAATGATGGTTTCTCAGCAAGGCTTGTTAGCCCTGACATGTGCCTCTGTCAGGGATAACCTGCTTCCCACACCCTGGATAGCTTACACTTAGAGCACGCTGTACACATATATCAAAACCCATGCTAACACTGGGCCCCTGGGAATGTTACACGTGCATAATGTAATATAATATTATATCCTTGGGCTAATGTTTTCCTTAGGCTGTATCCCTGCAAAAGTACCACCACCAACACATGAAGAGTGCTTAGTTTCCAAAATATGTGCTAGCAATCTATCCACTGAGACTGTGTGAGAGAGGTCCACTTTCATTCTCCCATCTTTCCTTCCTTCATTCTGTCCATCCCTTTGCCCAGGCTGCAATCTCTCCCTACCCAGTTTCTGTTAATCAGTCTCCCATTCTCTATCTCTCTATCTTTCTTAATGTAATTCCTCTGTGCACTCCCTGGTGCCACCATCACCAAGCCTACAGCACTGCTGCCAAGAGATGTCAGTACAGGGGGTAAAAGCAACCGTGCACTGCTTCTCCTTCCTTCCTCCTCTCCCTGTAACCTGGTTTCCACACAAAAGGAGGCACAGCCAGTGAGGGGTTGTGGCACACACCACAAAGGCTTTCCATGTCAGGCACCACTGGGTCAGCCAAGGCACAGATCACATCTACAGGAGAGAGATGCTGTGGGCTCTGGGATTTGACACCAGGCACTGCCCAAGACAGCCAGGGACAGACTAAAAGAGAGGCAGATCCACCTTTAGGGAGCAGAAAACACTCAGCAACAGTCCAGGCAGAGTAAAACAAAACAGAGGAGACACATTGAAACGGGATGTGCAATGGTCTCACTCCTGGGTTGGACAATGATGTGGTGCAATCACTGCAGCAAATCACAAATGCACTGGGACAACTCATCAAAAAAGTGGTAAGAAACATCAAAGGCAAACTATTTTCATTATTTTTCTTAATTGAACTAGAGTCTGTAAGGAGCTGCAGATCTTTACTTAGCAGGTGACTTTTATTCCTGTCCTATTTAAAAATGGGTCAAACCTGGAATTTTGATTCTGACAGCCATTATATTTCCTCAGAGCTTTAGGCTGAATCTGTTAGAAGGCCACTTGATTCCTGGTTGTTTCTAGATCAAGAAGGATCACAGTATCAATTGAACTTCAGTTAAAATGTTTAAAAGTTTCTGTTTTCATAAATGTATTTGAAATGTGGTGAAAATTTCAGCTCAGGCTGAGATTACAGCACTGTTAAATCAAGACCAACATATTATTCCTAAAGGAGAATTTGTCATGGCATTCAGTTTAGTTTTCATTTAAGGTGCAGGTTACACACTCATGCAGGGAATTAAGAGGAAGCGTGTATAGACGTTCCCATCACTCCCTGCTAGGCATTTTGTTGATATCTTTCCTGTATGGTAGTGGGGGTTTCCTATCTTTCACTTATATCTCTCTACATTTATTTCAAAAGGCAAGAATAAATTTCTATAGGTTCTGCTTGTTTGGAGGCTGTTTTTTTACTCAAACACTCCAAGTGTTTGAAGTTGAATATCTCACCTTCATGAGCATACCAGAGCACCCAGCTGGTGTTTTCAAAGGGATACCTAGAGTCACTCCAAAATGTTCTTTAGAATTGCACTGCATAAACCAAGAGATTAGATGAATAAATCTGAAGCAGCAGAAAATGTTTCTCCTATCAAAATTCTACCATTTGCTTCTGTTCTGGCAGAGCTAGATGGAGGCTAGTAGAAACACATAAATTGAGCTCTTTTCTTGAGAAAATAGGTTAAACACTATTCTATAATGAGGTTTATTTCCCTGATTTCCTGTGCTTGTTCTATTTCTTCCTGTGCAACACAAAAAAAAAAAAAAATCCTGCCTAAAACCATAATTTAGGTGGCACAAAGGAAGACTTTGTTTCTTGAACCAGATTCTAAAATCTTGCCCTTTATTTTAAAACATTCCAACCTTTTACCTGATATGTGGAACAGAATCTCCCCAGAGGAGCAAGAGCAGGGTATCAGTGCTCTCTAGTTTCATAGGGAGGAACAGTACCATGACCTTTTAACATCTTTCAGCCTCATTTGATATGCCCAGCTAGCATATGTATATTTTTTTCCAGGTCAGATATTATCTGTACTGGCTTATCAAGGTTGGTGACCTAAGCCTACTGTCCTTACTTCGGGGTGGTTTTCAGCATGGTAAAATATCAATGCCATCATTTTTCTAGTTTTTCATTAGAGCCACTGAGTTGTAAAAGGCACAGGCATTGTTCTGTAGAGATGTAAAAAACAGGTGCTATTAACTTTTCCCTCTAGCATAACAGAAGGACCAAAGAAAATGCTGTGCAGGGTGTCTGCAACTCCCAAACAGTTTCTTTGTTCTGTTTTGATGTCTTATTCTCAGACAGGGAATATGTTGCCATGGCCCTTGATTCTGTGCCTGAAAGGACAGGTTTCCCACACTGCCCAAAGACAGTATGCACCCAGTGGGTGTAGAAATGTGTTCTGGAAGCAGACCACAACACCCTATTCTTTAGCTATTTCCCTCCTGCATGAAAAGGCATATATAAGCTCTTTTACACCTCTTCAAAATCATGTACCTTGTCCTAAGCAGAAAGAGATGATTAATACACAGTGTTTGCACCAGCTGTACCTGCTGGAGAAGCTCCATTAGCCACAAGGTTTTGTCCAGACTCTCTTTTTAGCAGCTGCTTCTTTCCTAATACGGAATATTTTAACTTACTCTTAATAGGAGATAGTGGAATGGCAAACCCAGTTACAGCAAAGGAAAGGAAAAAAAATATTTTCAGAAAAGAACTCTTTAAATTCAGCCTCTAAAAATGAGAAATGTTCTCTGGTGATTATATTTATTTTAAGTTGCTGGCAGGTTTGTCACAAGCTGAGGGCAATGCTGCTGGCAGTATTCCCTAACACAGCTTCCGCAACAATTTTATTTGAAGGAGAATTGTTTCCGCAGAGCAGGTCTCATTAAAACAATTTCCATGCTTGGGTATGACATCTGGAAGCCAGCCTCTTAACCCTCACCTATAATAAACCAAAGGATGAGCAGTGCCAGGATCATGGTCTTCTCATGTTTCTGGTAGTGCATCATTTACTCAGCCTTGTCCCGAACCTGGGTACAATGTTGCTCAGAAGAGCATTGGCTCTCACTGGCAGCCTAATTAATTGCAACTTAGAAAGGCACCTCTCCTCTCCTTGCTTGGTACACCTGAACTACACCACATCTTTTCTGCTGTTTCGCCTGGCCTGCAAAATACACACTAATGCCTGAGCTACCCCAGTAACTTCTGTTTTCCCTCTAGGTAGGTGAATGGCACTTTTGGTGGTAGATAATCTGAGAAACAATGGGATTATCTGATACTGCTAGACAGGGAAATAACACAGGGAAAAGCAGTGAAAGTTTGAGCAAAGGCAAATCACTGAGCTTCCACAAAAAAGACTTAAATGAGTTTAATCCAGCAGTCCTGTTTGACAGCCCTGTAGTGCTATAAGCAGCTTTGGCAGATCTGACTCAAAGCTTCTCAGAAGGACAGGAAGGGTGGAGCGCAGCTGTGGAAGAAGGTTTTCCCACAGGAGCCAACCTGCCCATGCTGGCAGCCCCCAAGGATTGGAGGGGGAAGAGGATGGGTGGCCACAGCATTGGCTTGTGGGAGACATACATCCATCAAACTGTACAGAGCCTGAAGGGAAGCAGCACATGTCACTTTTCCTGCCTCTGCTGAAGCCAAAGAAGTGCTTGGCTAGAGACAGCCCCATGAGCTGGTGGGGAGGGCTGGGTGTGAATAGGCAACCTCTATATGGTGAGATGCCCTTTCTTTTGGGAGCCCAGAGGTTTGCACCTTTGGCCAACTGCAACCAGCAGAGCTGAAAGCTTCCATACTTGCTCTTGATTTTGCCAGTTTTCATTTCTCTCCTTGTACTTCCTCAAGCTGTTCTGGTGTGAAGAAGGCTTCAAATGTGGGGGACAGACTACTTGCACATGGAAAATGTTTTGTCCTCCTGAAAAATCAAGCTATGGCTCCTTCAAAATGCCTGTGTTCACACTCTGGGAATGTTTTCCACTCAAACAAGGCCTCAGTGTTAGAGAACTGGGTCTGGGTCAAGGTCTAGCAGGTTACCTAGTCCTTCTCCACTGCTTTCCCCATTATAACTTCCTCACATAGCACTAACTGCATGCCAACACCATTGCTTCATGAACACTTTTCTGTACTGTGACTGCAGAAAAGGATGAGACTTAAATTTTGCAAGAACAATAAATTTAACAGAAGCTACTTCAGATTAAAAAAAAGTGGCCTGAATAAAAGCTTAATATTTGAGTTTTTTCTGTTGGGCTTAATGGTGTTTTTCTGCAAAACTATATCCATTACACATAAGTGTATATTTGATGGTAATATTTACTGATATGCAGTCATCAATTCTTAGCTGAAAATTTTTGTCTGGGTTTGGATTTGTCTGTCCATTCTGGTTTCAGGCAAACATTACTGTTGAGGTCATTTAGATACAGCATTTCAATTCAAGGCCTTTTCTACTTCTAGAAAATTGGAAGACTTGGAAGACTTTCTTTTTTTCTTTTTTTTTTTTTTTCACCATTCTTTTCATATGGATGAAAACAGAAAGTCTTTGGTTTTCCTAATTTATTTGAATAATGTTTGTTGTCCCTACATTACCCCTTGAAGGAGTTTGAGTTACCTGAGAAAGACAGTATAAATTTGGCAAAAATTCCTTCAAATTTGAACTACATTTAACTGTAGGGTTGCACTATTTTTTCCACTTTGCCTCTTGCAAATTGCAGAAATATGGGCTGCAAAAAAGAAATAAATGCCAACATAGAGGCTATATTAACCACAAACCCAAGTTAAATACTGAGATTTTCATTCAGAAATATTGTCTCCTGCTTTAATTAAGTTTTGTGTAAGAGAGCTTGGAATCACATGCATCTAATCTCCAGAGTCCTTGTCTTAGGTAGCAGCAATGAATTTCTCAGACCTTCAATACAATGACAGGATCACAGAAATAAAGAAGTTGCAGCTGAGACATTCTTATCTCTGAATAATCTATTGGCAAGTCTTGTACTACAGAGTATTATATATGCAAATATGCTACTTTAAACCAAAAGTTTTATCGTGAGCAAAATCTCAGGAAACCTGGAAATATTTTAAGTTCTCTCTCAACTAAGCCATTTCATTTCCTTCAATATTACACTGTTGACATCAGGGTTCTTCTTAATGAGAACATACAGGTTTCAGAAGAAAATAGTGTGACAGCTAAAGTTCTTATAAGTAGGACTCAGAAACAGTTTTTTTTAACAATCAATTTTTTACAATTTTTACAACTTTAAGTTCTTTTTTATGGAAACCTTCAAGAAAAAGTAAGTTTTGGGTAAGGTCAGCAACAGATTGCAGGCACAGCTGCATTGCTGCAGAAATTTGGCATATCTTCCCCTACACAGCTCCACTTGGAAGCATAATCCTCTATTCCACCACCTCCAGTTTTCTTCACCAGTAGATTAAATGAAATTCTCACTGCTTTACTCAGTGGTTAATTATCTGCACAAATAAGATTGTTTCAACAGCAAAGCCCGGATACAATCCAGCCTAAGACACTCAGCTATAGAATCATAGAATCACTAAGACCTCTAAGATCATCAGGTTAAATCAGTAACCCAGCACTACCAAGCCCATCCTTAAACCATGTTCCTAAGTGCCACATCCACACATTTTTGAACACTTCCAAGACTGATGATTCCACCATTTCCCTGCTCAGCCTTTTCCAATACCTGACCACCCCTTCAGTGAAGAAATGTTTCCTGATACCAAATCTAAACCTCCCATAGTGTAATTTGAGGACATTTCCTCTCATCCTGTCTCATTACATGTGAGAAGAGACCAACCCCTGCCTGGTTACACTCTCAGATAGTTGTAGAGAGTAATAAGGCCTCCACCAAACGTCCTTTTCTCCAGGTTAAACACCTGTAGTTCCCTCTGATGCTCCTTGTAAGACTTGTCCTCCAGAACCTTCATCAGTTTTGTTGCCCCTGACACATTCCAGCAACTCAGTGTCTTTCTTGTAGTGAGGAGTAAAGTATAGCCATCCACCTGGGCTGTAACAGCCTGAAGTTCAGATCCCTGAACAAACTCTGGCAAATAGAGATTGGACCCTGAGCTTCCTGAAAGCCAAGTGGAGGCTGAAATCGCAAGGTATTGTTTACTGTAGTACATGTACTCTTTCTCTTACTGGTTTTGGCCAAGATTTCACCACTATCCACAATTCTGGGAGGATACCCAGTTTTCAAAATTTAAATTTTCTGATGGACAAGTTTGGATCAGTTCTGCTAATGATACTCTTAATTCTACATTAATATAACAGAGAGCAGATGTTTTCAGCTATAATTTGTTGTTTCCTCTATTGCAAACAGCTGCTCTAATCTTACTTCAATACTTCCCTAATTTCTGCAAATCTCTGAGATATAAGCATACAAATAATATGAGGCTATTATAGCAAAAATATTCTGCTAATGTAATTGCTTGAGCAATACTTATTATCTTAAATTGAAAATAAATCCATGAGAGCTAAGCATAGCTAGTCTCTTGTGCGAAATGGACACTTCAGGTAATTTCTACTTTGGAAACAGTATGCCTCAACCAACATATAGTGTGAAAATTCCAGTTTCTCAAATCACAAAAGTGAAACTATTAGGCCAAAGAAGAGTTAATCATATATGGACACATCACTCAAATTTGCATGAAGAATTTTGAGTTATTTTACTACTCCAGCCTTGCCAGATAAGAGACAGCCTCAATCCAAAACTATCTCAACTCTTCATACTAGATTCAGCTGTATTAATGTGGCTAAACAACTTGGAAGGAGAGGTAGCTCATGCCTAACCAGTTTGGAGTGTGACTATGTCACCATTCAGCCACATCAGCATTGCCAGTGCTATTGTTATGACTGTCCAAGCATCACACATGGATTAGTCCAAAAAACTAAGCTGACCACAGTCCTTCCCATTGCCAAGGCCAAGGGAAAACACCAGACCAGGAAAATACATTAACACCAAGTAACAGAGAAACTTTATGTGGATGAGGAGGAGAGTTTTGCCATTGTTTTCAGTGGGAAGTGGTTGGACATTTTTGTACCAGAATGCTGTTTTGAAGATGGATTTACTTACCCTAAACTGTAGGCTTCAGATCCCAGCCTGTAGGCTGCAGCCAGCTTGTTGATGGATTCAGACGCGTGGCTGTAGGCAGCTGAGCTGGTGCTGAGGGACTCAGAGTCAAGGCTGTAGGCAGCAGATCTCTTACTTTGCGCGGCAGAGTGGTCGTAGGCAGTGGATCCATAGCTGTAGGCTGCCGACTCGAGGTCATAGGCTGAGGAGCCGTGGCTGTAAGCTGCTGAGGAGTCCAGGCTGAAGCCTGCTGCAGAGGAGTGGCGATAGCCTGCAGAGCCCCTGGCATAAGCTGCAGATCCCTGAGCATAGAGGGCAGATCTGCTCTTTGTCTCCTTTTGGTACTGGCTCACGGTGGACGACAGTGCTTTGTGGCGGTACGCACGGTCGTAGTGCTCGTGGTGTCTTTGGTAGAATGGCAAAGACATCATGGGGACCTTCGAATTTGGGGATATACTGTGCTTTTCTGAGTATAAATAAACAGGATAATGTCTGAAACAGAACAGATCAGACGTAAGGACTATTGTCAAGGAAACTCCTGAGTTTGCATACCAATAATACCCAACTTCACACAAACACTGAACTTGAAAAATGCAATGCAATGAATTTAGAGATATCTTTTTATGATGTGATTTAGACTTTCAGACTGGTTCATATTCAGGTTTCAGGATGCTCACATGTCACCTGTCGTGATCTTTGCACTGTTGCGTCTGTTCATTTGTAGTTGGCTCCCAGCTACTGCAAACTATTCAAGTTTTATGTGCTCACTTGTTACTGCAAACTAATGAAACTCTGTGTGCCTGGCTTCTTCAGAGATAGTATAAATAATTTTGTTCAATTACAATAGCAATAATAAAGTAATAAATTTTTTAAAGGCATGAGCAAATCCAACAAAGCTATAAAAGCTGAATAAAAATATACGCATGTTTCATTTATTTTTGTAATCCAATTTTCAGATTGAATTTAATGTTCCACTTATTATTACAACAATACATTAAAACACTAAGATTGAGAAGGACATCAGTTTTTCTCTAAATGTGCATTACAGTGATTGTTTCGTACGTGCTACCAGGGTTCAACTTACAAGGGCTTATTGTGCATTATACTTTTACAGTTTAATCAGGGATCCAGTCTGTATGCAATGGGTAAAATAATATCCTGCTCCTCAAGCCAAATCCTTTTCTTTTAACCTAAAATATCATGTTCAAGATTGCCAAGACTCTTTCTCCAGATGATAGCAGCATTTAGGTTTTAGTTTGCATGTAATTGGTTGATTGTCTTGTAGTGCAAACCTTGACCAGGTGAGAGGTAACTCCCCTCTCAAAATGGGATGAAAGCTGAGTGCAGAAATAATGTCCCTTGTTTGTTTGTTAATCTTAAAACCAGCAATTCAGTCATTATTTTGCTTTTTTATTTTGCTGTTGTTATAACTGACTTTTTCTACTTTGACATGCAAGCCTGCCTCAAGTAATCCATATGATAACCTTTCTTTCTCTTTCTTCTAGGCTCACATGGCTACTAGGATTCTCCCTGAAAAGGTACCTGATTAGTAATAGAAATTAGCTATAATATGTTACAAGGATTTAAAGAAGATCCAAAAACAAAGGTGAGAGGTGTCTGTTATTGTTTTGGTTTGTTTGGTTGGTTTTTTTTAGTATCAATCACAACAGCAGGAAAATTGTTCTGCTTTGTGTTTTCTTTATATTAATGAAAAATGATTTAATGTTTGGACATAAAATACACTTACAGAACTGGAAGGCAATCATTACTCCACAAAAGTCTAGATATTTGATTTGGGTTGTCCTGCAAAGGAGTTGGTTTCTGGTGATCCTTATGGGTCCCTTCCATCTCAGAATATTCTGTGAT
The DNA here is from genome assembly GCA_013401135.1 of Cettia cetti. Classification (NCBI taxonomy): domain Eukaryota; kingdom Metazoa; phylum Chordata; class Aves; order Passeriformes; family Sylviidae; genus Cettia; species Cettia cetti. The sequence continues at coordinate 101,160 of VZUI01058913.1, forward strand.
TCTGTGTTTTTTTCCCTGGTCTTTATGCTCCCTAGAGTTCAGTCCTTGGTTTTTTTCTTTAGTATTTGGTTCTGATAGCAAGTCACCAAATCTCAAACTTTTCTCTTTGATAACTGCTGAGGTATTCACTCTAAGGCAAATTATGAACCCCAACCCCACCCCCCAAAAAAAAACCCAACCAAAACCCAACAAACCAAACCCAAATGCAACAAAAACCAAAAATAAAGAGGAAAACTTGCTTATATTTTAGGGGTCTCACAAGGGAGATGTTCTTTGTGGGATAACTGAATTGATCATTTAGTTGCAGCAAGTCAACAAGGAAGAAACTTATTCAGAAATCTTTTATGTAAAAGAAATTGCTGATAACCTGACCACAGTGAAGCTATGACTTCAAGTAGATGAGATTATGCATTTACTTTATTTTTATCTGAAGACAAAGGAGAAATGGGAAAGAGTGTTAGCCCATTGGTCTCTATGGCAAAAACTGATGTTCCTTTTTAACTCCCTTATTCCTAATGCTGGTTATTTTTTCATGTCAGTCTAAAAGAATGCAATTATTCTGTCTAGCATCCTTGTTTCTAATACCTGTCAGTATTTCGTGTTGTTACTTATTTCACTTTGTTAGCTACCAGTAGTATGCAGTTCCTCCTAATTTCACTAATTTTAGAAGATAATTTTCTTCATTTTTCTTCACTGCCTTCCTCTTCCAGTGCTTCAAAGCTTGGTATAGGAGTTGTAAGTCACTGTGATCACTGCTTAGGAAAGTTAAAGCATACAGAAGAATATTGTCTTGCACACTGAAAGGGAAGGAACATGAGAACATCCTGTTTTCCTTCTGCAGAGTACCATGGTTTGTCTTCACCAGCTTTATTTGAAGTGTTGGCTGGCTTCACCATTCGTACAACAGCCACAGTGCTAAAAGGCATTCAGCTCAGGCATTCCCACAGCCTTCCAGGTTTCAAAGCACAGAAGGTGATCCTCCTGTACAAGTATGAAGCACTGCATGTGTTGCCCATCAAGAAGTTAAATGAGGCATTCATTTACATTTTATCAGATGAAAAGAACAAGTTTAAATGTACAAAGGAAACATTTTTCTTTCAAACATGAAAGGTCTAGATCTCACTGTCCTCAGGAGTTAAAGTCTGTGATAGGAGTAAGGACTATGATAGCAAGGCAGGCACTGAGGACAGTCAGCTCTCCTGGTTCAAATCAAAGACCAACACTGAGTCACAACACGTAAAAAGAAACTCCTTTCATAGGTATTTTATCACACTATGAGTTATGTTTTGTATTTCCTCTGAAGCATCATGGATTGCTCACAGGCCAGGAAAAATTGGTTACATTAGTCTGATCAGATACAGTAGTGTGATGCTATCATAACTCAGAAACTTCCAAGGACTTTGCTGCTATCTGGAGCACTGCCTGATTATCAGATTGATTCCCATCTCTTAAGTTTTATCTGTGCTACCTGCACCCACTTAGTCTGTGTGCACTAACCAGACTCCTTCAGTGTGAGGGCAACACTCCCTCTCAAGATCGATGCAGCACTTCAGAGCTTGGGCTAAAATTATTAGTGGTTGTAGTTAGATGAATTCACAGCTTTTGGAGCTGCATTTTAGCAGCTGTTGAACTAAGTATTTAAAATTACTACTGAGCTGACAGACAGTTCTACACTTGTCCATAGTTCATAGCTATAAATTTAAGGAAGTGATTTTGCTGGCATTACCTCTTGTGCTGTTTATCAGTCTGTGTAATTCTTTAAAGATCTACTCCATCAATCAATGAAAATAGTGAAATAGATTAAAGAAAAGAAACTCTTGTAAGCAAAGATAACATCCTTTGGAACAAGAAAATATTTATGCTATTTAAACATTCTCAAAGCCCCCAGGAGATTACATGACAAACTCCTCCTGTATCTCAGTAACCCATGCTTCATCTGAGAGTACTGTGACAATATGCAAATAAAAGAGCCCCTGCACTACTTTTTTCTGCTTCACAGCTGAACCTTCAGTGTCTTTAATTCATGTCCACAAATCCCTCAGCTGCTGAGCTAAGAAGAATAAAGGGAGCTACTATCAAGTTGGCATTACAGATTCAGATTAAAAATAACTGAACACATAAAACCTTCCAGCATAAAAAAACTCCACTTACCAGGATCCAAATGAATGGCAGTAAATGGAAGAACTCCCAAGTGGATGAATAGCACAAAAACACAGCAACAATGAAGCCAGCAAAGAAAGAGGTAGTTAGGACGAGGGGTAAGGACTGGACTTCAAGGTCCAGAACAAAAATAATGCCTGCAGTCAGTGGAATGTCAGAGCCCCAGTCCAGACCTTTTATGGCCAGGGGGATGCTATAAATATAGCATGGAAGAGGGAGAGAGACAGAGACAGATACCGATACCCTGTACTATCTCTGTGCAAAGACATGATGACGGCAGCTTCAAACTAAAGGAGACACAGAGTTCTCCCTCTAAAATATCCTCACTAAATTCTGCATAAAATCAGCATTCCACTTCAAAATTATTTCTGGGATTTTTTTTTCCTTAGTTAAATCAGATTTAGGAGGAGAGAAAAAAAAAGTGTCATAAACCAGAAAGTAGGAAAAACCAATCCCTGTATTGACCCTTGCTATGGTACAAGAATATGAACATTTTATTGGTTCCTTTTTTTTAATGCCAAGCCACAGTACATGTACTATAAATATTTCAGCTTAATGACAGACAATCTATCAAGACTCTCTAAAGTCAAAAGAGTTACATTTCAATAGAAATGTATTTTCTTTGTTCTGTTGATAGTGTTACTTTTTTATCATCTTCTTTAAGATAAAATACTAAATTAAGAACATGACCTCATGAGGCATTTAAGTAGATATAAACAATGCAGCTCTAAAATCCAACTTTTTGTTTCTAAATTAAACAGTATTACCTCTAATAATTAGAATAATTATTAAATTAAAGGGGCTTGTCCTCTTATTTTGGTCACAGCATTCTGGCACAAAAATGAGTAATCAGTGTGGCTGAATATTGCATCAGAACAAGTTCTATCATCTGAAATCTAATAGGTGGAATGCAGTGACTTCATTGTAAATACAATTTTCCCCTGCACTGTAAATTTAGCTTTCAATGAAACTGATTAGTGCATTTTATTTTGTGCATTAGCATTGACAGAAATACTAACCCTCTCAGTTCTGCTATAGCTTCTTTTCACACTTGCCACGCAACATGACCAAGAACTTTCGAGATCCTCCTGCTCTGCTAACGCTGTCCCTATTACGGGTGTAACCACCAGAAGAAGGTCTGGACAAGGCTAGAGGATGCCAGGCTTTTCTCTACTATAGTTCATCAGTATCATCTTCTTCTTCACCTCACTGCCCTGATTCTGCATGAAATCCCTTTATTGTCCCCACGAGCTGCTTGCTCCCTGGGGAGCCACTGCCTCCTGCCTGATGCTCCACCACGCAGTAAGTTCAGAAGCCTCTTCACCTCCCACACCAGGAGCTGCTCAGCTGCACCAAATGCATGGGCTTTTGGTTTTTGCTTGAGAGGACAAAAACTATGGCCAGCAAAAAATTGTGCAGTCATAGAAACTGTACTATGGCTCAGGAAACTGGCCAAATCTGCAACAGGTCAAACAAAGAAAGGGAACCCTGATATAAGCTTTTCTTCCCCCAAATTACTGTGCCAGCGGCAATGGCACTGAACTAGAGGTTCTGGGCTTTAATGTATATTTTTAGTTAGAGTAGATGGGGCTTCAGTGGAAAGGCTCCTGGATTTCATTACAAACTCTTGATCCATTCCTTCACTATGGGTCATTTGCACTGACACTGTAAAAGTCTTAATGACAGGCAACTTGCTTTTAAAGAATTCAGGAAAATGTAGAGAAATGAAAACAATTAAACATCCCATTTCTCTGCTTTAATGGCAAGACAATCTGTTCAGCTCACATGTGGGGGATAAAAATCAGAACAACATTTTCAGTCTTTTTCCAGGCATATTGGCACTATGAAGTTCAATAAACTTTTCCAACTCTGTGCTGCGTCTGTTCATTCTGTAAATAAAATGGAGATACAGTGTGACAGCAAAATATTTTGTATTATTTTGCCCCTTAATATACATACTTTCAGATCTAGCTTTATTATGAGATAATATCCACAGTTAATTTCAAATCACTTAACTCCTATTTCAATATCAAAGTAAATATTTTAAATCACTTGAAGCTCTGCAAGCCTCAGAATCCCTGCAGCACTCTGTATCCACATGTATTTAGTCACATAGGTCTTGGAAGAGACACCCTTACGAAATATTAGTTCTGTCTTCTCCTAATTAGAAGTAAATAGTGCTGTAGACCAGTTTGTTTTTCTGAATGAGAAACTGGAATATTAATTTAGAACCCAACATGACAGAACAAAATGCTTTCCGGACTGTCAACTGACAAGTTCTGAGAGCTACAGCATCCTGTAGCTGGAGGTATAAGTCAAATTCCACCACATCCCGTCCATCTCTTTCATTTTAGTATAATCTAAAATAAACCTAGCAGAACAATTTTTGGACAACAGAGGCTTTGAGCATGTGTGTTGTCTTCTGGAGTTTCCTTTCAAACTTGGGTCCAGTTCTCTGAATTGATTTTTATCAAGAAAAATAGTCACTCTGGGAAGATACACTATTGTCCACTATAGTCTAACTAGCCATCTTCATAACCCACTGAAGGGAAGGAAGGTCTGTGTTCCTTGCCTCCACCGATAAGAAGGTATCAATGTCCAGATCTCTGTTGATTCTCAGCTCATATATTTAACCTTTTAACAGAAAGGTCTGAGTGCAGCCTACAACAGCTTGAGTGCCTAGCCTCACACCTGAAGAACCAAGTACAAGCCCACTGTCTCCTTGATATGAATAGAAGTTTTTCCAAAAGCCTCTCAAGCTATTGACTGTTAGTGCCTAGATCAGTTTTTCATCATGTAGAAATATTTGCCTTACCATTTATCAACATTTATTCTGCATCATCTCTCTGGAACTGGAAATGCCGCACAAAAATGTTGTTGCTGACAGCATTTATTTTCGTTTGTAACATTATAAAGGTTTCTGTCTATAATAAAACCTTACCCCAAGAGCATATAGCAGATTCCTGGAGCTATTCCAAAAGAATATTCTCATCATTTCTTTAGGTAAGTGCTTTTGGCATTTAGATGTTTTTTCAATCCATAGTATCTCCTGTCATTTTAACTTCCATATCAAAACAGATGGTTGTTAAATATTGTCCCATATTTTATCATTCTTTTCCAAACATCACAGATTTTTCAATACCTTTATTCAAATAATGATGAATAGTTTCTAATACCATCATTGTGTTTAGCTTTGTAACTCAGAAAGACTGGCCAAAACACCTCGACACAATTGCTGAAGGGCCAGAATTGTACCTAGTAACAGTTATCTGTAACTGTAGATAACCCAAACCCAGAAAACTTGACTGAGGTATAATATCTGAGCTCCTGATATTTAGCTATGCAGCTTTTAGAAGCAGGTAATATACTTCAAAATATGAGTTAAATAGTTTAGGCAGGATATTGACCAAACAGAGGTGCCCAATGTCTGGGGCTGGGGCAGTGGGATGAGTCCCAGCTGCCAGGTCCTGATAGAGCCTGTAGGGAACTCCCATGGCCCCTGGGGAGCACTAAAATCAGTGACTTTGCAGTGATTTTCACCCCCCTTTCCTGTAATCCATAGCCCGTGTAACAGAACTATTTCATTACAAAAAAAACAATCTGTAGATATCATCTTACTGAAGTGCAAGCTACTATTGCAATAATACAAAGCAATTGCCTCAGGGTTTACAATAATCATTTCCACAATCATTCAGGCACAGCTAACACAAATGTACCCAGTACATAAGAACATCTTTCATTTTCTTTGTCCTCACATTAATTGATGAAATACTTTTGAATCAATCAAATATTTCTTTTAAAAGAAAGGATAGTGGCAATGTATTATAGAAGAAACAAAGCATGTCCTTTAGCCATCACACTTAGAAATTATGTCTAATAAAACAATTAGGCTCAAACAATAAGAACAAATTTTTGAGGAAAATTTGCATCAGAAATTCAGATTGCTTTATTCAACACTCCCTGCAGGACAGACCCTTAAATTGCTGCCTAATTTCTCATGACTGTCATGAACAACCCAGCATCTTTGTAGGCAAAGCAACCCTCAAAATTCAGGGTAAGGTTAAACAACAGCAGCAAAATGTGAATCCTAAACTAGCAAATCCATCTCCTCCAGGTCATTTAGCCACAATAAATTTTCGAAGTGCTTCTTCAAAATACTGTGCTGTATATTCCACCAGTGAAAACCAATGACTTCTGGGTGATTGATTTACACCTCTTTTCAGTACTTCCACTAAGCAGACTGCAGTGATGTTGAGAGGAGCACACATACCAAAGGGGCACCCACTGGCTTGCTGGGGCACCCAAGGCAAAGCAACTGTGCATTCACTGCCAGAGTGAGAAACTTCTGTGACTGCAGGTAGTGGAACTAGAAAGAGGTACCAAGAGCAACTTACTGGGCAGGGAAGGGCCAGGTGGGGGCTGACTGTCAGCTATTAAAATATCCTCCTCTGCCTACTCAAGCAGCTGGCTCAGAAAGCAGAGCATCTTTTTTCCCTGATAACAGGTATAACAGATTTATCTGTGAGAGATTTAATTAACTAAATCCAACATTAGTGATGGTGTAGCTCTCCAAATCAAAGCTCAGCACAGGACTCTTACACCTGCTATTTACTAGGCTAATCAGTCTTGGGTGAGTTTTTCAGCCAGCCCTGATCTTGATACTATATAGCTAGTCCAAATGAGCTAGTTAATTCAAATCTCCTCCAGATATATTTCTAGACAATGTCTGTGTGGGCATAACATTAATTATTTTTTCAGCACAAGAACCTGAGGTCATCAAGGCTTTGTTAAAACCCAGATGATGCTACAAAATGAGGCATAATGGGCGTAATGAGAAAGCCCAGCCTCCTAATGAAAACACTAATGTATGAAACACATAGGGCACTATTAAGTCAAGGTTGTGCTTATGCAGCCTTATTTCTGTCCCTGTGTCTGACTATTTCTTATATTTGTGTTTGTATTTCTACAACATCTGATGGTAAAGAGCATCACCACATCACTTTGATGTGGAGGCACATTGATCACCTGCTCCCTCACTCCTGTGCTATTTCTAGAAACTCTCCTCTTGCTTACTTTTTAGCCACAAGTTTTCAATTGGAAACACCACACTGCATGCTGCTGTTGTTCATCAGTATTTGAGAAAAAAACACATGGAAAAAATAACCAAGATACTTGGCATGTCTTATGTGGTTACATATATACATACATATACATACATATGTGTGTGTATGTGTATATATGTATAGCTAATATTCTCTGGTCTGGTGAGACTGGAGTGCTGCATCCAGCTCTGAGGCCCCAGATGGAAGAATGACATGGACACGATGGATCAAGTCCAGAGCAAGGCCGCAAAGATGATGAGAGGGCAGGAGCACCTCTCCTATGAAGACAGTCTGAGAGAGCTGGGGCTGTTCAGCCTGGAGAAGAGAAGGCTCTGGGGAGACCTTAGAGCAGCCTTCCAGTACCTAAAGGGGAGCCTACAACTCAGCAGGAGAGGAACTTTTTATCAGGGCTTATCCTGCCAGGACAAGGGGGAATGGCTTTAAAGTGAAAGTGGGCAGGTTTACATTGGGAATTAGGAAGAAATTCTTCACTGTGAGGGTCATGAGGCATCAGAACAGGTTGTCCAGAGAAGTTGTGTGTGCTCCTATCCCTGGGAGTGCTCAAGGCCAGGCTGGATGGGACTTTGAGTAACCTGGTCTAGTGGAAGGTGTCCCCACCTATGGCAGGGGGGTTGAAATGAAATGATCTCTAAGGTCCCTTCCAGCCATCCTATGATTCTACCCCAGGAGCTCTGTTTCTGAGACTTAGCTCCATTAAGTTCTTGCACAAGAACTTAAAAGACTGAGATACTACATAATATGGCAGAAGCAAGTGGTACATGGATCATTTCAGAGTGCAAAGCAGAGGCTGTAGCACTGCTAAGTGTATAGCCCAGCCTGTTCTGCACACTCAGCTTCTCATCTACAGTATTTTTCATTTGGCATTGATTTAGTCATTTGAAATGGATGTTGAAAACAAATCATTGCCCAGTTGACCTACAAATCCTTCTATTAAAAATCTTTGTACAGTTTCACACCAGCTACTTTGAATCTCTTTCACACTTTGTCACTACTTGATCTCTGTTTAAACTGCACAAAGATTTTAAATGCACTTGTAAATTTGACAGGCATGTGTAACATTAATTTATTCAGAATGCAAATCAAGAGGGAAATTAATTTATTCAGAATGCAAATCAAGAGGGAAAAACATTCTCTTGCTCTTTTTTCCTCTGACTCTGGTGGTGATTATTATTGCTTTGCATAAATTATAGCAGAGCTGTGGGAGCTGGAGAGATACAAGATTCAAGCTTCCTGTCTGAAGGAATTTGTCAAAAATCTTCCACATGCTGATGTGCTTTCAGAGGTATTAAGATGTTGTATCTCACATCTTCCAGTTATTTTATATTTTAAACATTATTTTATTTAACTTTTACTTATAACCTTGGATTTTTCATCAGGTCTAATTTTCTTGTGTCACAACTTTTCTATGTAGTACCTGTCACCAGGCTGTCTCAGCTGAACTATCTTTCCTTATATTTTTAAAATTGGATCCCTTTCCATTTGAAAGAAGAGTTGTTTGTTTTGTTGGGTTTTTAGCCATGTTATGAATATTGAAAAAAATAATTTCTTGATTTTGCCTCATAACAAATTATTTTCTTACCATATTGAGAAAAAGGCAGGGAGACTGCAAATAAAAATAAAATTTATTTTAAACAAATAGTCCTTTCTTCAAAGCCATCAAAGATCAGTCTAACAGACAAGGAATTTCATGCAGAATCTCAACAGAAACCCATCTGCAATTTAATGGTTTGCAAAAGGAAACACTGCTTTTCTTCACGCCTGTGGGTCCTGTTCTTGCAGCCACTGGCTCTTCTGAAGTATTAAGTAAATGTGAACTGGAAAAACCCTGCTGGAGGCTCTCATAGACGAGTAAATGTCAAGCATTGAAAGTAGGGTGAGACAAAGACATCCTCCACATTAAAAAAATGAACCTTGAGAATGTGATTAGCTTTTTGTTCTTTTCCGGTTTCCAAGGAAAACCTTCACCCAATGTTTGTGGCAAAACAGCCCCATTTTGCTGGCTAGCTTGGTAATTTGGTACTGCTCCCTTTATAAACCATAGGAGTCTGGGAGATTTTCCCAGCCTGTAACCACCACAGCTGTATGTACTCATGGCATAAGGATCAGAAGGTTTTGGTTCATTTTTCCTCTCTTTTATATAACTTCTGGTCTTGTTATTCTGTGTTCTTCCCATTCCTTTTTTCTCTTTTTCTTCTCCTTTCCAAGAGTGTTTTGCTCTTCAAAGAATCTTGCTTGACTGTACAAAGCACTGACTTCTAAATTTTCTTTATACCATGGGGAATTACTATTTCTAACAATGCAACACCAGCAGAATTTCTAAATCTAGCTGTACATCAATTGTGTTTTGAAAGAAGTAACACTTCTTTCCAATGAGTCTATATTGTGTGCAGCAGTATAAAACCAACCTTTTAAGCTATTCTGGTTAGTATGTCTGAAGTAAAATAAAAGAGTGGTTATTAATTTAATTGCTTTGCACTTGGAACAATTTTCAGTTGCCAAGAAAGTAATTACTGATCTTAAGCAGAAAAAAATCCCTCTAGGAAAATGATTAAGCAATTAAGCCTCTGCATAAGTGAAAGACTTCAGAAATTGGCTATATTTTTTCATTGATAGGATTGCTGGTGACAGAGAACAAGTGTCCCATCATTTTACTGTCATCACTCTATTTGCCATTATTTCTGCCTAAATAGCCTTTCATTTGTAGAAATTTGCATACTGTTTTACGTCTCCATTTCCATACTGCTAGTCTAGCTAACAATTTCTAGTAATTACTATCAACAGACAGTACAGTACATCTAAAATGCAGTTTGGATCTTCAATGAGAATTGCAAAAATCGTGAAGAAATTCAGGTTGGAAGGGAGCTAGGTGGTCTCTTGTTGACCCTCCAGTTGAAAGTAGGGTCAACTGTGAGACTGTTCACAGCTTTGTTGAGTTGGGTCTTGGAAACCTCCAGCAATGGAAAGTGCACAACCTCCCTGAGAAACCACCTGTGCTAGCCGTTGCCTTGTTTAACAGCTGAGAGACAGGAGTGTCATCCATACATCCTCACAAATCTGGGGACTCTCCTCCAGAATCCTACTTTGATTTTTCATTTGTTTTTTAAAAAAACTGTGACATGTTTGTGGCTCTACAATCTGGTGTTTAAACTTCTCCAGATACTCCAATGCCCACAGGTTGTTTGTCAGTACTGTGAAAGTTGTGTAAGAGTAACAACAGACCATTTGGAGATGTGAGATTTGTTTTAAAAATCTTTGCAGTTTAAGTAGTGCAGTTTCAGATGTATTTTATTCTTCTCTTTACCATTTCAGAACTGTTAGCATCAGACCGAGCCCTGGAACCAGTAATTTATCAGTGACACAAAGCAAAATTTTTGCTCCATTGCACAAGTTTACAGTGTCTAACTGTGGTTGCAAAGCTTTCCTTCAATTCAAGGGCTGATTTTTGACAGTGACAGGTTCTAAAGATGATTTAAAGGGTATTTTGACATTGCAACCTACTTGCTCAATTTTCTATCTCCCATTCTTTATGTCTCTACATCCTGCTTTTCAAACTTTGCCTTACACTGGAAAATCGGGTCAGAACTCAAGTCAATGGGCTGGCTGCACTGAAGGAATGCAGCTGGTGAAAGCTGCTGAGAAGAACAGGTTTCCCCACAGTCAGTTGTTCACTGCCACCGAAGATGAGGTCTTCCCTAAGAAGGCAAACCTTGACAACTGGATCTCTGGACAAACCTCATGGAAGGGTTAGTGCTACGTCACTGCTAGACCATCATGAGGGCACACAGAGTTACAAACATTTGATACGATCACGAACGTGATGTCCAGAAACGTTTGGTCTGAACATCCAGATAAAGGATGTGGGCCTCAGAAGAAGGAAATTATCTTTCCAAAGGTTCTGAAAGAGCTGCATATGAAGCTGAAGTGGTTTCAGAAGTTTAATGACCCACATGAAAGAAGATGATCTCCACACTGGACAGTAGCAAGGGAAAGCAACTGGTAACTCTCATCAGTGTTAGAGACTGGCCATCTGTATTTGCCTTATTCCACACTGAAAGCACTGAGCTGGACAGAAATTGCACACTGTGAAAATGCGGAGCTGTTGCAAAAACAGGCATCTTAAAATTTCTATCTGTTCACTAAAACTGCTGAAGAACATTGATTTTCAGAGCACTGCATCTCTGAATTATGTGTATAACTAATGAAACATAGTTCAGTATTCTGAATGCAAGCTCAGACTAGCTAATCGACCACATGGTTATTTGCATAGATCAGTGAAAACTGCTGAAAGCAATATTGATATTCACAATCTCTAGCAAACATGGTAATGCTTTGTTTGTTTTTAGCTTTTCTTTCTAAGTGTCAGATACAAGCATAATACTATTTCACGAAAATATTTTTAAAGTAATGAGCTGAAACCAGCTATACAATCCACAAAGCTCTCTAGTTTCAGTCCCTTCTCAGCACAAGTACTTAAAACCAGCTTGTGATAACAAATCGATTTTGCAATTCAAATAATTTTACTTAGGTAAAGCAATTGCCTAGGAAAAACATATCTTGAGAATCCCAAAATAATTCAAGGAAGAAAGACCTGCATATAAGGGCATTACTGTTGCAGATGTAGTACTCAGGGTGTCAAGGAGCTGCACTCACTGGGTGAGCTACACAGACACTTAATTAACAGCTACCTTTTAATTATGGTGGACTTAAAGTTCATGGGAAACTAAAAGTTCATTCACGATTGTTCCATCTTGGGCAAGCAGATAGAGGGCTGACAAATCTGAATAGTCTCAAGGAATGGTCTGACACTGGCACCAATCTGAGCACAGGAGGGTTTATACTCTCCCTTGCCTTTTTTGCTCTGTGATCCCTGGCTTTTCAGTCTGCCCTTGGAGGTGGAGCAACAAGGGGATGCAACGTACATACCAAATATGTGCAAGACTTACCAGAGAATATAGTTCTGGAAAAATGTTTCAGACTCCAGTCATCTGAGTCAAATTTTCAAACACTAAAATCCTGCTGCATAATGGCCTTTGTATTTTCTTTTGTAACTGGCTCCTACTTTCCCTGTAGCACAATGAATACAGATCGGTTTCCAAAGCACACTTGCAAACTATTTGGTATTTAAAGTTTTTGAGTCGTGATCACTTTGCTGCTGCATGCCTATGTCTTACTTTGAAAATGTTTTCTCTCTGAGTTTGCCCGGTAGAGCAGGTGCCACCCCTATGAGGTGCCAGTATTGACTTTGCTGGCTAAGGAAGATGTTGCAACCTAATTCTCTGCAATAACTGGAAAGCTAGTGCTCTCAAGCTTTGCCTGGGTTTCTCCTGCTCACTTTGTAAAGGTGGCAGCCATTTGAAACTGCCTGGGATCTGGCATTAATAATTCCACAGTTTTGTCACAGAATGTCTTTGGTTCTAGCATCCTCAAACACAAACAATCCTGTGATTAACATTAGCCATTCCAGTTCAAGAAGATGCAGTGATACCAGCATCTTGAGTTTTATCTTCCCATGAGTCTTTAAATTGTTCTGAAAAATGTATTATAAAAATTCTTTTCAACATGTGCTCTTACTACCTGGTCTCATTGTTGCTGGTAGCAAGCTGACAGTGGAGCAGAAAATTCTCTTTTGTCCAGGTATTTTCTGCTTCTGAACTGCTTGTAGTCATGGTTCCTCCATTGTGCATCCTCTGTGTGTTAAACTGGGCTAGTTGAGTTATTCAGAAAACGACACACAGAGGTGTAGGCACACACAGTACATGATCTTCAAATGCCTGCTAGCATAATGGCAATACAAGAGGTGCTGCTCTGCATGGCCCACAACACTGCTAACCCCAAAAGATATGATGCCTAATCATCACCAAAAGAAAAACAGTGCCAGGGAGATAGCCTCTAGAATTATCATCTCTACAGACATACACACTTTAGATTAATTAGAAACATTCCTATAGATAACAGCATAATCTTCATAGGAATTATTAGAATAGAGATACAGACCCACAACATTCAGAGTTACTAGATAAAGTTAAAAGCACGTGGAGCCTGAAGTTCATGTGATTCACTGTCTTAAAAAAGCTGATACCAACCAAAGGACTAAATGTGCACAGCAAAATATATGAGGCATATCTTTGTTTATTATTTATAGCCACATGCAAAAACAGAGGGGAAGCATTTGTTTACTAGATGGGTGCTATTTTCTATGAGATATCCAAATTGGAGCCTATCTGATGTCCATTTATTGCCTCCTGGAAGTTCTCTGAAGTTTACCCACACTTCTATTGCAAAAAATCATTTTTTTAAACACCATTTTTCCTCTGGCCAAAGCCCAAAGAAAATTAAAGTTAGCTACCTGGGAGAGATCAAACTGAATAGTTGAAGCATATTTTCACATTCTGTCATTTTATGAATTAAAGTTTTAGGACACTTAGCTAGCAGAGGCTGAACTTCTTGAAAGCTCCAGATTCCAATGGGATTTTGTGAAAAATCCTTCTAATTTCTACACTAGGAGGAAATGGCAATAAATTGAGACCAGAAACATAAAGATCTTACTAGTATTTTATTGTACTTTTTTACATATGATGGAGAAACAATTTTCATCAAACCAACCAGAGACACCTTGAAACTTTTAACACATGTATTTTACTTCTCCATGTCTGAAGCATCATTAAAAGTAAACACACTAAGGAAATATTTTTCAGCTGATATCTGATTTCTCTCATTTTGCTTGTATAAAATAATGTTACCTTATTAATTGTATCACAGTACTTGACATTTTGTATGAATGAAAAAGTCCCATGTTTCAGGTTTGGGAGGGGAATGGTGTGTGCTGCTCCAACATCCCTGGTGGGCAGACAGCTGAATCCTCAGCCAGTGTCTGGGAGCATGTTTGAGTACAATCCTGAAAAATGTATTCCTGGTTTCCTGAAGAAGGGCTGATTTCCTGCTTACTCATCTGTTAAATTCTTACTGTTTCATTAGAGTTCTCCAGAGGCTGTTACACTGGCTGGCAGGGTAAATAGAGGGAATCTGTCCCTTCCTTCTGCTCATGCCAGCAGGGACTCACAACCAAGTGCAGCTGCATAATGACGGCTAGAGGCTTAAAAACAGCTGCTGATCAGCTCCAGAAATTCCTCGTGGAGCAATAAGGGTTTTCTTTTGCTGTCGGCTTGCTCATGAAGAGGGGAAGAAGCTTGGCTGCTGGAAAAGCTCAAGTGAGCAGCATCTGGCCCTGTTCATGAGCTTTCTGTCCTAGCAAGGGGGTAACCTTCCAGGAGGGTGCAGGAGCATGGGAAACACAACCTGCAGCAAGCAGGGTCCCATGCTCCTCCCTACAGCAGCTCCAGAGAAAGCAGGGAGGGCTGGACAAGCAGGATCTGGTGGGAGGAGGGCTGGACAAGGCTACAGAACTTCCAGTCAGAGAAGTGGTAGTTTGTCCTTTTCCTTCCTTGAAATTGTTACAAGGGAGGAAAATGGGAAAAAAATATTTTATTACATCTGTCAGATACCCCAAGGAAGCCTTCCTGGGGTGCAGCCACAGGGGGAGCATGGTCTGTCAGCAGCTATTCTGCAATATGAGACACAAGAAGCCTATCTTTAAAATGGGACTATCTAGAGGGACTGAAAAACACCTTTCTTTTTTTAAATTTCCTCTATCATTTGCAATCAGCTACTTTTCACTATTATCACAAAGCCGTGGGTCACATTACAGTTTTGGGTGGAGGATTTGGAAAATGATTTTGCTATCCCTTACACCCAGATGAAGAAGTTGAGTCAAGTTACACATGCCATTTCACATTAGCATCTGGTTTCTGGTCTCAAGGCTTCTTTAATGTGCAAAATGGCCAGAGTCTTAATCCTTTTCCTTTAAAAGTGAGATTTCATTTTAAAAAGCACAAAATCTTTCTCTCTAAACAAGGGGTTTTGAGATATCTTCCCAGCTCATCAACAGAATAAAATCATATATCCTTCCATAGCTGACAAAAGGGAGTCAATGGAGTACTGGGTGCATACAGACCAGTTAGATAATGCTCAGAAATGACAGAGGCTTATAGATAGGAAAAATTCAAAATATTTGATTTTAAAAGCATTTATGCCTTTCATTGCTGTTTCACAGTTCTCTTTACTTTTCCTTTGATACAAAGGAGCAAATGTTCTAAACATTAACATCAACATAAACATGTTCCTGTGGGATATCTAGGCATACTTGAACCAGGAAGCTTGGCTAGAGAAGGAAGGTGTATCAGAGCTTTGTAAAGCTCAATTTAATTTCCTATGTTAATTAACTCATTTTTCCATTGCAATTTGTTTGTTTTTTCGCTGCTGTCCTGAGCTCTTTCATCAATTCTCACCAAAAAGAGCTCATTAACTATGAGTTCTCCACTGCCTTCCAGGTTTGAAGGAAATTCATTCCAAATCTGCTTTCCTTTTCCAGCTCTTGACCTACTTTAAAATATTTGGGTTTATATACTTTCTAAGCACTAGTATATTTTATTTAATTCATATTTATTCAAAAATTCCTTCTAAATTCAGCCTAGGTCCCAAGGAAGTGATAGGTGAGCTCTAGCTCCCCACAATCCCACAGAATGTTTCTCTGCTGCCAAAAAGGAGATTAATTTTGTTGTACAAATGGAAAACGTATTTGCCATAGGTGCTGTTGATCACTATGATGCTGTATCTGTTATTGCATTTGCAACTGTGATTGGAACAAAATGTTTTCCATCCTAGAAAAATAATATTTGCACTTCCCATAAAATGAACGCAGTGATTCCCAGCCTGTACTGAAACCAGAGAGACTGCTCAGGGTTTCATCACATGTGAAACTGCAATGTCAGGTTTCATAAAGTTTTAACAGCTGCAATACACACAGCTCACAGGAAAGCTTCTGAAGCAACCAGAGCTTGGGGGCACTTCTCTAAAGTTTTCATTACTGGGAAAAAGCAATTAACAAGCAGTGAAGCAGAGCAAAGGGGGGCAGCTATAACAAGGCAGGCCCTCACTCTGTAAAATGTCAAGCAATTTCCCTTGGCAGAGGCAGGCAGATGCTTGCAATTGGCACTGGTCTATGGCCCTCAGCACAGGAAAGATAAGGACATGCTAGGGCACATCCAGAGGTCCTCAAAAATATTCTGAGGACTGGAGTACCTCTCCTTTGAAGACAGGCTGAGAGAGTCGGAGCTGTTCAGCCTGGAGAGGAGAAGGCTCTGGGGACACCTTATAGTAGCTTCCAGTTCCTAGGGTGGGGGGAGAGAGAGCTGGAGAGAAACTTTTTGCATGGCTATCTATTGATAGGATGGCTTCAAACTCAAAGAGGGCAGGTAACAGGAAGATATTAAGAAGAATTCTTTTCCTGTGGGGGTGGTGAGGCACTGGAACAGGTTGCCCCGAGAAGCTGTGGATGTCCCATCCCGGGAAATGTTCAAGGCCAGGCTGGACAGGGGTTTGAGCAACCTGATCTACTAGGAGGTGTCCTTGCCCACGGCAAGAGGGCTGGAACTAGATGATTAACCTTAAAGGTGCCTTCCAACCCAAATCATCCTATAATTCAGTAATTATTCTACGCTTTGCGAAGCTCAGAAGTGCCCCAAGCGTCACCCCAGTGCACGCGACACTTGTCGCACCTTTCCCCTTCCCTCCGCAGCCTACAGCAGGACACAGCTCCACATTTGATGCCATTCCAGGGCGTCTCCCTCTCCGTCCGCGGCGGTAGCGGAGCCGGGCTGCCCGATTGCGGAGCTCCTCTCGCTGGTGACAGCTGGTACGGGACCGGCTCCCGGCTCCCAGTGCTGTGCAGCGACACAAGCGTGCCCAGCTCAAGGTGGGAATCCGAAAGGGAGGTCAGCAAATCATCCTCAGCCTCCCCAGCAGCTGTAAGCAGGCGGCTGCCGGGCTCCTCTGCGGGTGCAATAACAGCACCTCTGGCTTCTTTGCAGGCACATAGTCACGGCAGTGAGGTACAGGGGCAAATCCCCATCCTAGGAATGCCTTAAGAACGGAACCACCAGGTCCATGATGCGGCAAACACTTTCCACATAAGCCGGAGTTGCACTGTATAATTACTTTGGTAATTATTTCACTTCTTGGAAAAACAAATAATTTGAAAAGCATTACACGAATTGCTAAATATGACATGGTTAGAGTAGGCAAGTCATTTATTTGAATATGGTGCTTTGCTTTTATTCTTTGAATACCCTAGGTGCCACTGAGTTGCCTGCAGATTTGTATGACATGAACCTAATTAAAGTATGCAGTTCACTAAAGGATCCTTCTTCCTCAGAAGGAGACACACTGATGAAGAGGTGTCACATCATGGCTCTTTATATCCACATGGCCAGGTTTTTGGTGGCTGCAGACTCCTCTTGGTAAATTGATCTAATTCAGTTTACGTTGCCCCTGCCAGCCTGAATTACTTTATTATCATTTCCATGAGGGAAAATGTACCCGATGCATGTGGGAAATAACAATCTACATGCAGAGTAAGGTGTTAAGACTGAGAAGTTCCCAAGCAGCGTACAGAACACAGCAGTGGAGAGCCTTATAATGACAGAACAAGAAAAGACATGGAAGATGCAAAATGCAGAGATGCCAGAGGCCAGGAGAGCCTGGGACAGCTGATCCTTCCCCAGATGTGCCATCACAGAGCTGGGCAGAATGCCTGCCAGGAAAGAGAGGAGCCTGGTAGCTCCATTAATAGTGTATTTATTGCACTGAGAGTATCCACACAAAGGAGTCACCAACCCCTAAGTCTAGGTATAGTCAAGACTGAGCTTAAAAGCAGCCTTGCAATACTTTTTTCTTTAGGGACTTCTGGCCTCTGAAGAAGCAGCAGGTAAGCCACTTTAAGGCAGATTCTAAAATTACTTAGGTGTGCAAATATTCGAAGCTCATAGTGCAAACTTCTAAAGTAGACTCCAAAACTACCTAACTTACTGACAGTCCCTTTACATTCCTAGAACTCATCTTTAGCATTTATGGTGGTCTAGCTCACTTGTGTTTTAGTTTTACCATCTGTAAAGTGAACTAATGGCACTTTTATACAATAGAAGGAGGTTTAATGAGAAGAATGCTACAAATGAATCCTATGTTTTTGCAACTGATTAATTATCTTTTTCTGGAAACAGGATTGCTCTTCATGAACCAATATTACTGCTGTATTTCTTAAAGATTCCTGAAATCTATTGAGTCAGTTTCTCCCTACTTATCAAAATAAGTTTGGTCATCTTTTCCACTAAGAAATTATTCAGAAAAAAAAAGTAAAAGGTTAATCAACTATGATGATTTAGAACGTAGGCCAAAGTCCTCTGTGGTTAGTCAATATATTAAGTCTTACTCATTATGTTAAATATTAAACACGACAGCTGGTCATATCCAGGACTCTCCAAACACAGATACCAAGTATGAAGGATTATTCTGACAGGTCTTCCTTACTGACATTTTAGGCTTTGCTGGTTATTTCCATTTTTCCAATTTCACATAAGCTAAAATATTATTTTAGTATACGTCATAAAAATGAACACTGAGTTACTATTGTACCAATTTTTGAAGGAAAACATTAGAAAATCATTGTCATTGGATTATTTGTTTAATTGTTGGTTAAAAATACCTTCAAGTAGATATTCTGGTTTCTGCTCATATCAAGGCTATGTTGGATAAATTACGCATCAATTTCGCCACTGAATACACCTGTGGAAGCAGTGGACTCTAGAAACATAAGAAACAAAGATGGAAAAAGCAATGCAGAGCATGCATGAGTTTTGTATGCAGGATGAGGAATGACCCATTTCTGGATCACGAGGATGTGCTCTGTGGTTCTGTGTTACCGGCTCCCCCGCGCACCGCGCGGCCCCGCACAGCCACAAGCAGCTGAGAACGGGACTTGTTCGTCCGGCAGAAAGCCCCGGCGGCACAGACCCCTCGGGCAGGCGGAGCGGGAGGCCCGGAGCAGCGCTCCGCCGGGGACGCGCAGGTCCCGGGAGGGAGGGGGCGGGGCGAGCGGGGAAGGCCCCGCCCACCGGGGCCAGCAGGAAACTCCCGCCGTTGCCTTACAAGGGCAGGCGCGCGACTCGCTCCGCCCCTCGGCTTCGGAATGTGGTGACCACACCGCGCTGCACCAACGCGTCGCCGGGGGAGGACACACACAGGGTGGGGGGGGGGGGCTGAGCTCGTGGCTCTGGCTTTCTCCTTCAATGGAGGCAGAGACTCCACGGAAAGAATGTGAAATACGCGGGCTGCTGCGGGTCCTCTCCCCGATACGGCTCATGGCGCCTGGCCGCCGAAGCGATGAGCCAAGGCGCCACCTCCCCCTCCTGCGCGGATGGTCTCGCCCACAGCTTCCTTCCTGCCCGGCGGGGCGGTGGCCGCTGTGCTCTCCGGAAGTGTCTCTCCAGCCGCTCCCCGCCGCTGCCGTCTCCCGCCGCCAGGTGAGTCGGGGGGCTCCCCCCGCTGCCCGCGGGGCCTGGGGCCGGCGCCCGGTGAGGGGTGGGGCGGTGGCGGGGCGGGGATCGCTTGCGGAGCCGGGGTCTCTTGCGGCGTCGCCCGCCGCGGGAGCAGCTCCCCTCGGGCCTCGGCTCGGTGCTGCTGCTCTTGAGGGGCATCTGCCCTGCGGGCTGGGACTGGGGGAGACCCCGGCTCCGGGCCCCGCGACCCCGCCCTGTGAGCCGGGCAGGGCTCGACGCTACGGGGATGGTGCCCTCGGGGACAAGCTCCCTGTGCATCATTTTAGGGAACTGAAAGGTGTTTAAAGGTGCTGTTTGCTTCCGTGTCGGAAGGGCTCGGCTGCCTCCCGGCCACATCGAGCCTCTGCGGGTGTTTCCTCGGCTTTGTCAGAGCATGGGAGGGGCAGGGCTGGGAGCTGCTGCGGTCGGAAGAGGGGGAGGTAGGGGGAGGTAGTGGGACTGGGTCTGTCCCTTCCCGCTCACGTTTTGGAATAACCATAGCCGCACAGGGGGCTGCGTGCAGTGCTTCCCCGGCTCTCAGAATCACAGAATCAATTAGGTTAGAAAAGACCTCCGAGATCGTCGACTCCAACCTGTGACCGACCTCCGTGGAAACTAGACCATGGCACTGAGTGCCACGTCCGGTCTTCACTTGAACATCTCCAGGGATGGTGACTCCACCGCCTCCTTGGGCAGCTCATTCCAATGTCTAATCACTCTTTCTGTGAAGAAGTTCTTCCTAATGTCCAGCCTAAACTTGGCACAGTTTCAGACTGTCCTCTTATCCTGTCGCTTGTTGATTGGGAGAAGAGGCCGATCCCCATTTGGCTACACCCTACTTTCAGGTGGTTGTAGAGAGCATAAGGTCACCTCTGAGCCTCCTTTCCTCTTTTGCATACAGGCTGTGTTGTCTCACTGGCGCTGGATTTTGACAAAAGTGTGATTCCTGTACAAGGGCTTTGAGAAACTTACTAGTGAGGAGTGTGTTACAGTGGCTTTTAAGACTGGGTAGGACAGCGTAGGGTTTGGTTTTCGCTAGTTTACTTTTATGAAGTGTAATCTGCTCTTTATTGAGCCTTGACACAGATCTGCTGGAGAGCACCTTGCTCTTATCTCTTCCTGTTTCCACCCAGATTGTGATATATGTGTGACTGTATGTAATGCTGTAATTGAGTACATGGACAGAACTTGGGATTTAGCTTTGAGGCTGACTTTTGAGTTTGGTGTTCTATCTAACTTCATGTAGAGACTTTCTTGGCTATGGGTTTGGGGATTTATTGTGTGGTAGTTTGGGTTTTTTTAGTGATAGATTCTGCAATTATTACAATATTTACAATTTCCAAACATGGGAGTGTTTTCTAAAGAATAACTTTTGGTCACTGCCTCTGAACAGGTCCAGCTTGCACCACTGTCAGTGAGCTGTAAATTTTCACAGCTTATTGCTTGGCTCAAAAATTTTAGTTGCTTGGGGGTTTTTTTTGCCCGTAAGGGTTTATCACTTTCGCAGAGGAAGGGACCACAAGATGACTCTGCATCTGTGGTTTGATATCCACTGTGACTGAACAAAAGACAATACAGGCAGCACAAAGTAGTACAGTGCTGCTACTACCTATTTTTTTTTTTTTAAGTATGTAAAAATCTTCCTAAAGAAAGGTGACATTTTCAGAAATACCTTATGATGTGTCTCATGGGTAAGGTCTTACATTTGATGTTTATTGGACAGCTTCCAAAAGAGGGCCCAGACCATTCAGTGCAGCACAGTATTAAACAACAGGGACTAAACCTTCGTGTCAGGTCTAGTCTAATCTTGCACTATCTAATGTGAAGTACTCCCGTTTTATCTACTGAAATTCTATTTGCAGCCTATACTAACCCTATTTCAATTACAAAAACGTTGGCTTACGTGTGGGTCTTTTTGTTGGATAACACGAAGTGCAAACACTTTTGGAACTTTTAAATCATAAATTGATCTCTTTGGCTAACTGGATTGATGCCTTTGGTTTTCTGAACATGTTCCAAAATGTGCCACCCCCTTTCTAACAGAGATTCCCGGAGCTGAGTGCAATGTTTCAGGCATTGCTGCACCAAACCTGTGCTGAGGGGCACTGCAGTCCTGATACCTGATGTTTCTCTGTAGCTAGGCTGACAGCTCTTTTGAACTGGAGGAGTTCCAAAGTGTGGTTCAGAGAAACTTAGAAAATAGTAATGCAAGCACTGGCAATTTTTTTTCTAGTAAAATATACTCTGATAGATTAATCTTCTCAACAGAATTAAAAAGAATGTGCTGACAGTCTGCTTTTCTTACCTCCTCTTGCTTAGGATTTAATTGTAGGTGAGAGAATTGCAGGTAGTGGCTTGCTGGGAGCACTGCCTTTGCAGCACTGATGCCTTTTCACTGATCCTAAAATTACAAGCCAGACACAGTTAGGTAATAAAAAGGGATTAACTTAATAAGGATCCTTATGGTGTACAACATGCTGGATGAAAAAACGCTGAAGATGCATACTGTAACAAGTGGTTACAATTTTATATGTCCAGCAAATTAGCATAACTGACAAGAATCCCCAATTAGAGACATAGGTGATGAGGTAATTTCCCCCACTTCTACCCTTTTCTGACCCCCCTCCCCTTTTAGATAGGAACTAAACTTTGTTTATGAAAAAGTTGGGAAGCTGTTTCGACCTGGGTTCCCAAAGAATCTTAACCTTGCAGCCACTGGGGAATGTATTTTGTCTTTCTAATAGAGTAGGTAAAATGCTAGCTGCGAACACAATAATAGGCTACAGAGCTGCAAATACATACGTAAAGAATATGGAGATAAATGGAAGTAAAAAGGCAAAAATCAATTTGGTTAGCATCAGCAAGTGCAGAGTAAACTTTTTTGTTTATTTTGAATGAACCATATCCTGAAAACTGCATTATTTCAGAGAAGAGTTATTAAAAAATAGTGGTTTGCTCTATTTTGAGTAGTGGAACTTCTAATCAATAATCCGGAGTTAATGAGAGCTTGCCTGGGGGTTTTTACAGCTGTAAGAAAACCGCCAAAGTTATGCACAACCCTTGGCTGCAGCTTGAATGCAAACTACCTTTGTTGTCAGCTGTCTACATAAATATCTGGAAGTCAAGAGTTCAGGTTTATTTGTTGCAGTGCTGTGGAGGCCAGACATCTCGGGTGGCTCGTGGTTAGCGCACTGAAGGGAACGTCTGCGTTGTTGAGCGATGCGCAGTTACATTTCATGGGCTATTTTTAGTTTGGGACATAATGGTTTGTTTTGTACGTCAGAAGAACGTTGTAGATGCACGTAGGATTTAAAAGTGTGGAATTAGCAGAGGGAAGTCAGTAGCTGTCTGTGTGGATGGACTGAGAAGGACGTAACCATGGAATTTCCTTTTATGATCCAGATGCTTGGTACACCCTGTCAGGTATCTAATACAAAGCAAGGTAAAATGTCTTTCCTTTTAGTTAAAAGAAAATCCCCAAATAACTGCTTTTTGCCTGCTTATTGGGTTGACAGTATAAGGGAGTTACTTTGCTTTAATTTTACTCCCTTTTTTTTTTAAGGATGAATCCAAGTAAGTGACTTCAGTCTTGCTTTTCAGGAGTCCAACAGAAAATATTCTATCTTTGAACAAACTATCTGAGAAGCAGTTAGAACTGTGCTGTGACTCTGATTAGCATTGCATTTCTGACCAGATAATTTGTTTCTAAGTTATAAAATTAATATAATGTAAATTTCAGAATATTGATTTTCTTGCAATTACTTAAATTGCAAGAAAATTCTTAAATTCTTCTTCTTTCAGGAGACACTTGCTATAAGTGCTTTCTGTTAAATTCAGAGTCAAGGATGGAAGGAATCTGGTTTGCATTACACCTTGTTTGAGCATTATGAAGGATTATAGCAGTATGGATTACACTTTAGTTTTAGCTAATGCAAGCAGAGGTTATGTGACTTTTGGAAACAACATTAAAAAGGATCTAACTTCTGATCCAAAAGCAATCTTGAGGGCTTTGTGTTTGCCTTTCAGTAAATGACTCAGCTTTTTGAGTTTATGCTGTCATACATTTAGTTGGAACACTACAGGTATCTTCCCAGATAAAGAGGTGCAGTTAACATAAAAATCTCACTTCTGCCTGGAATGTATTGGTGTTATATAATAATCTACCACGTTTATTTCTTCATTTGACAGCTTAGAGGGAAACAGTGACATTGGTATACCTGTGATATGTGAAAATGTATAAAAATATATAAATGTTTGTAAGGGTTTGTAGTTTAAAAGAAACAGTCTTCACATTTTTGGAGCTATTATGCCTTTAATTCATTTTAAAAAGAGTATGCTGGCATTTGCATGTGTTGTGTAGTAGTTTTACTGTGTAAGGGAAGAGTACTACATGTAGAGCTTTTCAACCAAGTCAGTGCCCTCTCTCACAACGGCAGCTAGTCTAACAAAATGTTATTCAGAGCCTAAAATACATTTTTCCCCTCCAAAATGTTACTTTAGCATACTGTCTGATCTATTTAATCTCTGTGCTAGTTTAGCAGCACGTATCCTTCTATGTCAACAGTGCCTCCCAGATTCCCGAATATGCAATCATCTTAATTTGTGGAAGGTGCAGGTGGAGTATTGAATCAGCAGTACAAGCACTGTGTGAGTTTCCTTTCAAGAGTTATGATTTGATTTGGGTTTTTTTATGTAACCCACTATTGGCCTACAGTGCCGGTCCCTGAATCCTCAAATGCTTTATGCTTTAATAGCAAGTGAAGTCTGAAAGAAAATGGAGCAGGAGATTCTAAAATAAATGTGTGCTTCAGACTATATGCTGATAACATGAAACTTGATGTCCTTCTACTCATCCTTCACCCAAGGACTTGCAGTGGGATTTAATAAGGCTAAATCTTGGATATGTTTCTGTCTCCCTAGAACCAACAGCCACCATGTCTAGCAAAAGGGCAAAGACAAAGACCACCAAGAAGCGCCCTCAGCGCGCCACTTCCAATGTATTTGCGATGTTTGATCAGTCGCAGATCCAGGAATT